>JAMRYI010001376.1:0-28407 GCA_029231635.1 Ditylenchus weischeri | reverse complement strand
ATTTTGTTGTGGATAAGCATTGCCATTGATTATTTGTTAATTGCCAATAAAAAAGCGTCAAACAAAGTTAAGTGATTGTGAGATGGAGTTTTTGTTGATAGTTGTCCAAATTTATTTGAATTAGCGGAAAGAAGGTAGAAAAAGGGAATTATCCGAGTGTGGGTCGAACCTGCGACATGAAAAAATGGCTTCAGCAACGATCCCAC
The DNA here is from genome assembly GCA_029231635.1 of Ditylenchus weischeri. Taxonomy (NCBI): domain Eukaryota; kingdom Metazoa; phylum Nematoda; class Chromadorea; order Rhabditida; family Anguinidae; genus Ditylenchus; species Ditylenchus weischeri. The sequence goes on along the minus strand of JAMRYI010001376.1, from coordinate 28,201 downwards.
TGCACCATACTGACATGTTTAATGTCGCTGATAATTGTTGCTATATTCTAGCTGCTCGATTTTACAATTTTAAAAAAGGAATATCTCGACCTAGACTGCTCCATAAAAAAATTTCGATCGCGGGCCAGTAACAAGCTCGGTCAGCACTATCTTTTGGTATATAACGTTCTTCAATAGGCCACGGGGTGGTCGTGCCTTTCCCGTGTTAGAATCCTTTCCCTGTGCCAACCAATCATTCTTGGGGTTTTAGTCAATCCATCCTCTTGAATTTTTGTTTCTGGCTGCTGCTGGTAATTCTGTTTTCTTCAGTACTCTAATAAAATCAGAGGCTAACAAAAAAACTCACTTAGACCATGATGCATCAGGTGGCTGCAAGTGCATATTGGGTGCCATTATGTGGTTCTCCAAGTTGGGAATACGCTCATTCTGCTTCGGTCTGTTCATGTAGGGATGGTAGTGGGAGCCGGGAGACCTCGTCCTAAAATCAAACTACTACTTTAGCACACCAAAATGGTCAGCTCAATAAAACTAGCCTGACATGTCCTTGCGCCTGAGGCACCTGCCAATAATTCCATCCAGTGTAATCGTTTGTAGGCTGCTGTTGTTGCTGGACCATTTGGTGTACATTAGGTAAGGAGCCACCTGCAAAACAAGAGGTAAACTTCCGTATTCTCGCCAATAAAATTTCTTGTAGCTCTAGTTTTGAAGCTCCCGTCTTAAACGGCCACATTACTAGCGGACTCAGGGCAGCCAGACGTCCTAGGGTGCTCAACTTGTCTTTTTCGACGGCTGGCCTTTTTTCTTGAGACATAAAAGGCAATTTCTTCCGAAAATTGTATTTGATACTGGTGCCTTCTTGTGAATTTGTTTGAACAAAAGCCTCTTTTGAAGGGCGCTGCCTTCTTTCCAAAATTTGGGGTGGGATCCATCAGGAGTTTCCTGATTCTTGGTTGTAAAAAATCAGGTATACAGCAAAATGTTTTGCTGCCTGATATCAGGTGATTTTAATTGACATTTTGTTCAAAATCCTGATTTTTAAACCGAAATCTTGATTCTGAAATTTTGGTCTGGACACCTTGAGCAGACTTCGATTTTGACAACGCAAGTTTTTGAAAGGCAATTCCCCCCGCCCAACACTCAGATTTTTTGAAAAGTAACCCCAAATGACCCACCAAACTAGTTTTTCTGCACAACACGATAAGAGAAACGTTTATAAACACTTTCTCAATAAAAATTTTGAATTTTGTCAAAAATCTGCCCCACATCTCACGGGTAGATGGTCTTTTTAGGGTATTTTTCAGCAAATTTGGCCTTTAAGGCGAAATATGTTTTGACATTTCGGCTTTTCGCTTAACAACCCTATTATCAACCCCTAAATATCTAGATTTCTGAAATTATGCGATAAAGTTTGATAGTTTGTTAGAAAGCTGAGATCTTGGGCTACACGATAATGTTAAAAGTTTTGAAAAATTGACACAAAAATGTAGAGAAAAATGCAAATAAAAAAATATCGGGCATTTTTCAGAAAAATTAGCGGGCAAAATTAAATACCACCCATAAATTTTTTCATCTGCAACTTATTACAGTCGAGTCCCGATAACCCGGCACTTTTTAAAAATTTGTTGGCTGGCAAAGAAAATCAACAAAGTTTACCCGGCACCCCAATAACCCGGCACCCCAATAACCCGGCACCCCAGTAACCCGGCACCCGATAACCCAGCACCCCAGTAACCCGGCACCTAAGACTGGTCCCGTCCAATAAAATTACCCCAATAAACCGGCATCTATCATAGTTTACACCATTTTCAATTTGCGTCATTTTTCTGTATGCGGTAGGCCCCAGTATTCAAAACTATGCTCAACATCTTCTTGTTAGCGTGACCTTTTCCATTAGTGGCCCTCTTTTTTTCCCTTCCTTTCCCTATACAACCCTTTACCCGTCTTAAAGTAGTTGAATAAAGGGTGATTATATAGAGGGTCGATTAAGGCCCGATAAAATGATACCCCCGCTAACGGAACTTTTTGCCGGTCCCAGTGGTGCCGGGTTAGCGGGACTCGACTGTACCATTGTTTTTCATGCACATTTTTGTGGTGCGTGTCGGAGAGCTCCCAACTAGCTTATCAACTGTCATTGATTTTCCTGGGGAAACCTATGCGGCCAGGAGCTATCTACGCAAACGTGTTCCGAATTTTTCGGAACAGCCTGTACACCCATCAAATTTGTCTCCCGGCTGGCCATGACACTTTTTCACCCCGATTTTTGAATTTTTGTTCAGTTGTGATTGGTCAATCTGGTCCCAAAATTCTAGGAATTCTAATTTTGCCAGTCATTTTTGAGGGAAAACAAAAGTTTAGCCATTATGACCAGCAGGGCCAATTTAATGTACACCTTTTTGTGGATTATGTGTAGAGATGATGAAAGGACACAATTTGACAAAAAATTTCGGGACGGGACGTTGGGACAGCGACTTCCCAAAATTTCGGCGCGGACGTTGGGACAGCGACTTCCCAAAATTTCGGCACGGGACGTTGGGACAGCGGCACTTCCCAAAATTTCGGACAGGACGTTGGGACAGCGACTTCCCAAAATTTCGGCACGGGACGTTGGGACAGCGACTTCCCAAATTTCGGCACAGGACGTTGGGACAGCGACTTCCCAAAATTTCGGCACGGGACGTTGGGACAGCGACTTCCCAAAATTTCGGCACGGGACGTTGGGACGACTTCCCAAAATTTCGACAGGACGTTGGGACGACTTCCCAAAATTTCGGCTTTGGACGTTGGGACAGCGACTTCCCAAAATTTCGGCACGGGACGTTGGGACAACGACTTCCCAAAATTTCGAGGACTGGACGTTGGGACAGCGACTTCCATTTCGGCACGGGACGTTGGGACAGCGACTTCCCAAAATTTCGGCACGGGACGTTGGGACAGCGACTTCCCAAAATTTCGGGACGGGACGTTGGGACAGCGACTTCCCAAAATTTCGGCACGGGACGTTGGGACAGCGACTTCCCAAAATTTCGGCACTGGACGTTGGGACAGCGACTTCCCAAAATTTCAGGACGGACGTTGGGACAGCGACTTCCCAAAATTTCGGCACGGGACGTTGGGACAGCGACTTCCCAAAATTGGCGGGACTCCCCGGACGTAGAAATCTACGAGACGGGACTGAAAATTTTCCGTTCCGGACTGAGTTATCGCAATTTATGATCCGTAAATTATTCATTCAAACAACCATCATCAAACAAAACCAACAGCTTCAACTTGATCTACTTCTCCTCATGAACAAATTGCGATTGAGGAACATCAACATCTCGGCCTTCTCCGGGTCCAAGCTCGTCCGCCGATAATCGTAGACATCTCGCGCGAGGAAAAAGACCGACTCACTGGCGACACTGGTTGCTGGGGCCGACAAGTACTTCTGCGCAAGCTTTGCAAGCATTGGAAATGCCATCCGGTTCTTCTAAAGCATTTATGTTAGGCAAAAGTAACCAAATACAATCTCAGCGGTTCATATGGTGTCTGCGAACATTTTAAAATAAAGTTAATTTAGGAAGTAGAGTATACAGTCGACGCTCTCCAAACGGACAGCTCTCCATAGCGGACAGCTCTCCAAAGCGGACAGCTCTCCATAGCGGACAGCTCTCCATAACGGACAGCTCTCCATAGCGGACAGCTCTCCATAACGGACAGCTCTCCATAACGGACAGCTCTCCATAACGGACAGCTCTCCATAGGACAGCTCTCCCAACGGACAGCTCTCCATAACGGACGCTCTCCATAACGGACAGCTCTCCATAACGGACAGCTCTCCATAGCGAACAGCTCTCCAACGGACAGCTCTCCATAACGGACAGCTTCCCGAACTGGACAGCTCTCCATAACGGACAGCTCTCCATAGCGGACAGTTCCATAACGGACAGCTCTCCATAACGGACGGCTCTCCGAGCGGACAGCTCTCCATAACGGACAGCTTCCGCGGACAGCTCTCCATAACGGACAGCTCTCATAACGGACAGCTCTCCCGAACGGACAGCTCTCCATAACGGACAGCTCTCCATAACGGACAGCTCCATAGCGGACAGCTCTCCATAACGGACAGCTCTCCATAACGGACAGCTCTCCATAACGGACAGCTTCCATAGCGGACAGCTCTCCATAACGGACAGCTCTCCATAACGGACAGCTCTCCATAACGGACAGCTCTCCATAACGGACAGCTCTCACAACGGACAGCTCTCCATAACGGACAGCTCTCCGCAACGGACAGCTCTCCACAACGGACAGCTCTCCATAACGGACAGCTCTCCGCAACGGACAGCTCTCCATAACGGACAGCTCTCCACAACGGACAGCTCTCCATAACGGACAGCTCTCCATAACGGACAGCTCTCCATAACGGACAGCTCTCCATAACGGACAGCTCTCCATAACGGACAGCTCTCCATAACGGACAGCTCTCCACAACGGACAGCTCTCCATAACGGACAGCTCTCCACAACGGACAGCTCTCCATAACGGACAGCTCTCCATAACGGACAGCTCTCCACAACGGACAGCTCTCCATAACGGACAGCTCTCCATAACGGACAGCTCTCCACAACGGACAGCTCTCCATAACGGACAAAAAATTTGGCCGATTTGATTAGAGTTAGTATAATTTGACTTAAAAAGACGCTCTACATAACGGACAAAAAAGTCGGTCCTTTCGGGTCCGTTATGGAGAGCGTCGACTGTATCCAAATTAGAGATGATGAAAGGACATTTTTAGGACGGGACACAATTTGACAAAAAAAATTCCGGGACGGGACGTTGGGACAGCGGATTTTTCGGGACGGGACACCGGGACGGGACAAGGGCCAAAAATGCTCCGGTCGGTCGGAAATTGTCTCGCCCAGTCCCGGTATCATCAATCAAGCACTTCTAAAGTGCAAGATTATTTTGTTCTTAAAAATAACCTGAAAAATCGCAATCATTGCGCTTTCCGGCACTAGACCGACGAATCAAAATTGAAAAAAGTTGTAAGGAATGGGGTAAAAAAGTGTCGCACCTGGCTGTGGAACGAATTCTGACCGTTTTTTTGCCAACTATCTGTTAAATAATATTTTACCAGGCCTAGTCCAAGCCATTGAAAGGGGGTGAGAAGGGCCTGTGGACAAATGGAGGGGAGAGCAGACAGGTGACTCCGGCATACCAGACCCACTATTATTTGACATTGGAGAAGAGTCTGGAAGACCTGCTGAGGAACAGGGATAACTGGCACCAGGACTGCTGGCTGGAGTTTTATTAGTAATCGCCCTGACGTCCCGCATCACACTGTGGAACTGCTCTTGCTCTTCATTCTGCTTTCGCTCGAGAATGGCAATTTTCTCGCTGAACTTCCTGGGCGTTCCTTGAGACATGGCTGGAATTATTTGATTAGGCTCAAATTGAATTCCGCCCTCAAAAGTCTGAATTTCACCAGTGAATTTTTAATTTTTGCTAGCAAATGATTTGTTTGCTACTTTTGTGCTTCTAAAGCTACTTTTTTTTCACTTTTAGTAGCAATCTCAAATAAAACAGGCGAAACAACGAGGACCAACTCAGTGATTTGGGCTCTTTTTGTATAGAGTACGGGAACGAACTTCTTGGGGTTACACTAAATCGAGAGTGGACTGTACCTAGCTATCTTATGTTGGTGCCTATATGTTGGCGCCTAAATCACTGAGTTGGTCCTCGTTTTTTCGCCTGTTTTATTTGAGATTGCTAGTAAAAGTAAAAAACGTAACTTCAGAAGCAAAAGTAGCAAACAAATCATTTGCTACCAAAAATCAAAAATTGCTGGTGAAATTCAGTATTTTAATAAGAAATTTGAATTCACTGGTGAAAACAAATATTGGGTTGATTCATAATTAATGCGGATTTTTGTTGCCTTGTGATTCTTTTGATCTATTTCTTCTTTAAATTTGCTTTTTTTGTTTTAAAGTATGCCCTCGCTTTTAGTTAAGAAGAATGCGCGTCGAAAACCAGCTTCACATTCGCCATATCATGCTCTACCACTTCGAGAAAGGATGGAGGGCAGCGCAGTCTTTTCGCGATATTGTCGAACTCTTTGGCGAAGAGGCGATCAGTCAAAGTCAGCTGGAAAGAGCTTGATCATTAAAGTCAGATGGGCGACATCTTCCTTTCTCATCTTGCAAGCTTGTGTCACCAGATTTGAAACGCTTGAACCATCTTTCCACCTGACTTTGACTGATCGCCTCTTCGCCAAAGAGTTCGACAATATCGCGAAAAGACTGCGCTGCCCTCCATCCTTTCTCGAAGTGGTAGAGCATGATATGGCGAATGTGAAGCTGGTTTTCGACGCGCATTCTTCTTAACCAAAAGCGAGGGCATACTTTAAAACAAAAAAGCAAATTTAAAGAAGAAATAGATCAAAAGAATCAAAAGGCAACAAAAATCCGCATTAATTATGAATCAACCCAATAATTCATTGTTGAAATTCAGACTTTTGAGGGCGAAATTTAGTTACAGCCATTTGATAATTGGATAAAAATTTCAAACTGGTTTTTGGCAACAAATCTAAGAAAGGAGGCGCGAAAGAGGGTGTATAGCAAGGTTAATTTTCTGTCCGGACAGAAAAGATTTGGAAAAGTTAGCCGGAAAGTTTTCCGGAAAACTTTTCGGTTGGCGGTGAGAAATCGGACAGAAATAACAAGGGATTGTACAGGTGGTAGCATATAGTTAACTGTGCAGTTAACTATACAGTCAACTGTATAGTTAACTGTACGGTTATCTGTAGTTAACTGTTTTAAACTTACAGATTTTTGGTAAGTTATACAGGCTGTGGTAGGATTTTGATTGTTTCTAAAAATTTCAACAGTTTCGCCAAGAAGACTCGCGGCTCTCGACATATCGATCACATTTTTTGAAATTAGGTGATCGTTATATCGAGAGGCGCAGCTCTTTTGGCAGAACTTTTGTGTTTTTCTAAGTGATACAGAGGGGGGTCATGATTCCGAGCATGACTCTTGATCAAAAATGCATTCAGAGAGTCTTTTACACAGCTCCAGCAAAAAAAAAGAAAGAAAAAAAGCTGAGATCCTGGGCTACACGCTGGTCAAAAAAAATTGAAAAGTAATAAGAAAACTCCCGAAAACAAAAGCTTTTTCAAATTTCCGCCAGGAAAAGTGCCATTTCAGGGTCGAAAAGTATTTCAACCAAAGAAAACCCCTATTTTTACAGTTAATCATTTTTCTACAGTCAATCCTCGACGTAGTGACATCCCTAAAAGTTCGACCTCCAGCTGGGTCCAACACTTTTTTCCATCATATAGGTTGAAAAAAAAAGTATTTTAATGATTTCACACACGTTTTTGAGACCTTCGGGCAAAAAAATTTTTCGAAAAAAATCAACAGGGGGGACCAAGGCATGTTTTTTTCGGGAGGATCCCCAACACATACAGAGCCAAATTTAGTGTAGTAAATCGACTTTGCTTTTCAAGATAGCGCTGCCAGAATTTTCGAATTCGATTTTAAAATTCAAAAAGTTGCCTTGTTAGAAAGCGAGTTGAAAAAAAAATTCAAGGAAAAAAATTCAATAAAACAAGTACCACACCTGCCAAAGACTATAACAACAAGCATTAAAAAAAAATTAAAAAGGTGAATAAGACAAAAAAAGCCAAAAATTAGGATGCGCAACGAAAAACATTAGTTAGGTGTAATAAAAATAATTGCTAAAACAAAACAACATATTTGTGCGGCTAGTCCAAAAAGTTTTGCCAGGCGGTGGCGGTGGCGGCGGCAGAGAAAGCATGACCTTTGAGTATGTGTGTGTCTATGTATGTGCAGTTATTTATAGTGCAGCCATTCCGTTGGTGTTGTCCTGAGGGGAAGCAAACGGTATGTTTCAAATTCGAAATTCGGTTTTGCAAAGAGGCAAGCACAAGAAGATGGAAAAGAAAAATTGTGCTGCTCGAATTTTCTGCGCTTGGAAAAACTCTTTTTCAGCTTATTTTATGGGTAAGACAAGGGACCACAGGCGCCTATCGGCGCCTCTATAGTATAGTAAGGAAGCAGAAAAACCATCCTCCAGGCCTACCCCAAAATCCTCCAACTCCAATTTTGAGGGACCACAAAAGTTTTTCTTTTTCGAAGACATTTTCCTGGGTCTCGGCATAAAAAGACGCTGAATTGTCTGAAGTTTGGGGTTCCGTCGAGACATTGCCGAAAATAATCGGAAAAATAAGCAAAAATGGCCTGAATGTGGTCAAAATGTCCATTAAAAAGTAGGACGGACACATGCCAAATACTATATAGAGATTGATGGTACTTATACGGGGACATAGGACAGTTCGCATCGATGCGAACTGTCAACTTAGTTATGTTTTGATGACAATACCCATTTTTGACTAATTTTTTTATTCTTAGCCATCTAGTAACCAAAATTTTATCGGCAATCTGAATCACCAAGCGGAATTTCAAAAAAAAGCTCGGTTGATGAGATATAGGCTACAGTTGGAAAAAGACAGTATTCACCTGTATTTTCCAACTGTAGCCTATATCTCATCAACCGAGCTTTGAAATTCCGCTGGTGATTCAGATTGCCGATAAATTTTGGTTACTAGGATGGCTAAGAATAAAAAATTAGTCAAAATGGTATTATCATCAAAACATAACTATGGACAGTTCGCATCGATGCGAACTGTCCTTTACCCTATACGGTCCCCCATATCGGAATTTTTTGGAAAAACAGGTTTTAACCATTTCTAAGCAATTCTCACACGCTAAAACCGGTAAAAACGTTGTTTCCGACCACTTTCCATCAAAAATTTTGACTTTTTTGGGTTTTCTACCTGGGGCATTACTGGGGCTGGGCAAAAGACTCTCTGAATGCATTTTTGATCAAGAGTCTTGCTCGGAATCATGTCTAAGGTAAGTGAGTGCGCGCATCTCTAACCAACTCCAAGCCCCCTGCGCCCCCGAAGTTGATTAGATACAAATCACTCCAAAGTGACTCTGGATGCATCCAAAAATGCCATGAATACCAGAGTTTTTTTACGTGGTAGGCCTCAATTAAGAAAACTACCGTATTCTCTCTAATAGAAAGCCATGGCCTTCTATTTTTCAACCCCCCTTGGGGGTAGACCTTCTATTAGAGAGAATACGGTATGTTCCGATTCCATCTTTTCGAGGTGCACTTTACGTTGGTCTGCCTTAGTAGACTTTGTGGAAATCGTCATATGACACACTAGCATCGCATCGACAATACTTTCAATGAATGTAACTCATTTGTGTATCATTTTAAAAGCCTTCATGAGAATACTTATCTTAAATATTTTCGGAGGCAATCGCTCTTATTTGTTTCGCAAAATGTCTTCGCAGGCCGTCAAAGAGGTCTCATCTAGCCGCAGTTTCAATGGATATCAAAAAGTATTTGAGCACAGCAGGTTTAACTATTTTGTCAAATAGCTTTTTATTTCATATATAAAAAATTTAAGCGAGCAAGTAGGTTGTGTAATGAAGTTCGGCGCCTACATTCCTGATCATGAGCCTGGCCAGAAGATGCCTGTTTTGTTTTATCTCTCTGGTAAAAAACCATACTACCGTATTTCCTCTAATAAGCACCCACCCCCAACTTTGAGGACCCTCATCTCAACCCACAGCAAATATTTAGCACAAGGGACCACAGGCGCCTATCGGCGCCTCTATATTAAAGTACAGTACAGTTATTTGTATAGTACAGTTATTTCGAAATTTCAATGAGGGGCTATGACTTCATTCATAAAAATAGGTATATCCCCTATTAGAACTCATTTTTCGCCTGTTCTTTTTTAAACGAAAGCTGACATTCTGGGGAACACGATGGTATTAGCGACAAAAGTGATTTCGCTATCTACGACCCGTTCTGGCCTTCGAAGTGAAAAAGCGTTAAACAACCACCCACCCACACATGCCAAATACTGTATAAGATTGCCGTTTTTTGCATTTTCTTAACTCCCACGAGCTCTACCGATTCCGCGTTTTAGGTTTTGGTTGAGCACCCAAAAATTTCGAGATCGATTCCAAACTTTTCAGATTGAAAAATAAGCGCCCATGGGCTCTTATTGGAGGAAATACGGTATACTAAAAAAATTTATCGTTAATCTTTTCTATGTTCCAGGCCTCACTTGTACTCACGCCAATTTTATTGAAAAAAGTGGTTTCCAAAGATTTGCGTCTCAGCACGGTAAATTATTTAAAAATGTCAATAGTTAATTCACTGGGTGGCGCAATTTTCGGCTTTTTGTTTTGGCCATAACTTTGGCTAAAGACATAGATTTTTTTGAAATTTTTTTTGGTGCTAGTTACGAAATAGGTAGAACTTTGTTAAACAGAATTTTCAAATATTCAAAAATTGTTGGATAATTAAACAATAGGGTGTTTTGGGAAAAATTGCCAACGGGGGGTAAGGCGATTTTCGAAAAATTCAAATTTCAACATTTTCTTTTCAAACTTTCGTCAATTTTTCTTTTCTTTCAACTTTTTTCTTTTTATTCTACACCTTCAAATGTGCCAAATGATGCACTTTGAAAATTAAAGCGAATCCACCTACTTTTTCTCAAAACTTATGGTATAAAAAATTTTCAAAAAAAAATTGCCTTGGTACCCTAAGCTGATTTGACGGCGAGGAGGGAGGTGGACTCTGGTTCATTTTAACCCAAAAATCCATTGTGTTCATGTAGAAAAGGTCACATTTTTTTGTAAAATAAATTGACCGTAAGGGGGCGACAGCATTAAAAAATACAAACATCACCTCTAGTTGAACTTACTATTTTTAGCAATATCAAATTTTTTCAGGCGTTATTGTTGTGAATCCGGATACTAGTCCTCGAGGTAACTTTATTTGTTCAAACCGAGACAAAAAAACTTTTCCTCTTCAGGCGTCAAAGTAGAGGGAGATGATGAAGACTATACGCTGGGTGTTGGAGCCGGTTACTATCTTGATGCTACGCAAGGCAAATGGTCAAAGAATTATAGGATGTATTCTTATGTGGTGGAAGAGCTTGTTCCTCTTGTCTTTAACAACTTTGCGGTCAACTCCTCTGAATGCGGCCTGTTTGGACACAGCATGGGTGGACATGGTAAACTTTTGAGCATCTCAGATTTAAAAGCATAAGCCTAAGCCTAAGAATTTAAAAACGGTGTTTTTTTAGGTGCAGGGGCGTTTCGCAAAAATTTCCATATGAAAATTTTTGCGAAACGTTCCGCAAAAATTTTCATCATATCATTTTTCTTATTATTTGGCTCCAACTTGAATAGTTTGGTGCAATTTCGATTCCGTTGTTGTTTTCTATTTGTTTTATTCATTGTAAATGTGCTATGATGAAGATGGCACTGTATTTTATTTTTTTAATTGAACATTAAGAACTCATACACTATAACAAACAAATTTTTTCATGACATCAACAAATCTAACAACAAAAACATTCAAATACAAAAATCATCAACTAGTATCATTACAGTTTCTTTGTAAATCCATCGCCAGCACAGCATCCTTTGATAACAACTTGCACTTGACACTGTGAGCACCATTTTTCGCATACGATGCGAACAACTTTGCAATCATCTAAAATAAAGGAAATAAAATACAGTGTATTCTTTATCATAGCACATTTACAATAAATAAAACAAATAGAAAACAACAACGGAATCGAAATTGCACCAAAATATTCAAGTTGGCGCCAATGATATGATGAAACGTTTCGCAAATATGAAAATTTTTTGCGAAACGTCACACTACCTTTTTTAATACAGTTAGCCCCTGAAACCCCTGATTTTAGTTACAAAATAGCTCAAATCGAGTTCGCACTAAGCCCTCGATACAAGCCCACCCTTAAAAGTTTGTCAAGTTTAAGGAAAGTGAAAATTCGTCTACGGCTTCACAAGTTTTAACCTAAATTTAAAGAACTTAGGCGAACTTATTTTGTCATCCTGATCCGTCCTAAATAAAAAAGTTTGTGATTTTGCAATATTTTAGATTAGATTGACGAATCAAGTCCGTCTAAACTTGTTAAAAATCTAGGTTAAAACATTGTCGGACCCTAGGCGGGGATGAACTTTTGGGAGTCAGCTTGTATCGAGGGTTGACTGAACCCGCTAAATAAATGAATTTCATCATTAAAAGTAAATTAAATTGGAGAAAATTTTTAATTTAGTGATTGAGTTCTCATAAAGCCATAAGAAAATTGGCCCTATACGACAATAGGCCCCCTGTTGATTTTTTTCACTGATTTTTATTTTCGAATCTATTTTTGCTTATTTTTATTTCTTATGAATTTTTTTATTTCTTTTTATTTCTATTTTTATTTCTTTTGATCATATGAAACATAAGATCAAGCGCCTCTATGGAACCAGTGATAATTTGCTCGCCTCGTACATTGCTGAAGCCGTTTTTCGTCAGAACTGTCGTGCAAGAAATCAGAATTATTTCAGAAAATTTGTTGAACAACTCGTGAAAATTTATGAATGTTAATGTGTCGCCGAAAGAAGAAACCTATGGCGAAAATTATTTGACGGTCCTGATGTGTTCTATCATTTTTGGAAGCAAGTATCTGAATATTATGTGTGCGAAAAGTGATATTGATTGATAGAATTGAGGAACTATTGAATAAAATTAGTATGTGTCGCTGTTTTGTAAAAAAATATGAGGTGTGACCCCAACCCAATAAGTACCGAAAATAAAATTGGTTAAAATAGAAGCAAAAAATAAAAAAAAATCAACAGGGGGGACCAAGGCAAAAAATGGGACCTATTGTCGTATAGGGCCAGAAAATTCATTTCTTTGAGCATTCACCAAATCTGACTTCATTTTCGGAGAATATTTTTTTAAAAAAGCCAGAAAAGCGTTTTTGATCGGATTGAGCAAAAAGCCTAAGCCTAGAAATACTCTTAAAAATGCCAACTTGTCTAAAACCAGTATTTTAGGTGCTCTAACAATTGGTCTTAGAAACCCAGGTGTGTTCAAGTCAATCTCTGTCTTCTCTGCTATTTGCAATGCTTCTGTTGCTGCGCTTGTTCAAAAACCATTTGCCGCTTTGTTGGGTGAGGATCGCTCCAAGTGGGCCGACTATGATGCTGTGGAGATCGCAAAGAAATACACTGGTCCTAAACAAACTATTCTGGTGGATCAAGGAGACGCTGATGTTTTTTACAAAGACAAAACCTTGTCGCCTGAAAGTCTGTTGGCTGTGGAGAATGCAAACATTGAATATGATTTCCGACTGCGTCCGGGATATGATCATGGCTACTACTACATAGCTACTTTTATTGATCAACACTTTGAGTTTCATTTGAAATCATGGAAAAATATTTAATTTTTTATAGTTTTGTGATAAGATTTATGATAAGATGGTGTGTGCATGCTTAACAAATTTAATTATGTGTTCTGTGTATTCTTCTGTGCTGCATTGGTGCGGGTAAAAAATGCTACAGGTTTTTTCTGTATTAACTCTAATGCATATCATCACACTAAAAAAGGCTCATTGAGTGAAAAAATGTCTTATTTTTAAAAGACCATGCTCGAGGTGCTCTGGTGGGTCCCCACCAATTCGAAAAATGGTGCTACCGGAGAATCCGGTCCCATTTTGCCTTGGTCCCCCTGTTGTTTTTTTTTCTTGGCCCCCCCCCCTTTTATTTTTGCCCTGCTTCCCTGTTATTGTTTTGGATTGTCTAAAACCTACTCTATCGCAAAAAAAACAACAGGGGGGACCAAGGCAAAAATGGGACCGGATTCTCCGGTAGAACCCAAAAAATTTTCCTAATCATTGATCCTCTGTTCGGATTTTTTAACTTAGTTTCTAACAAAACTATACCTAAAATATACCCAAAATTAAATTCTAAGCCTTGTTTTGTTAGAAACCAAGTTAAATAATCCGTACAAAAATCCGACGATTAGGAAAAATTTTTGAATTGGCGGGGAACCCACCAGACCACAGCGATCATGGTCTTTTAAGGATGGAATGAGATTCTGGCCCCTTTCATTGTAAATCTGCACCATTTTGGCTAAAACTGACGCATTTTTTTGGGCAAATGACACTATTTTCTACAAAACTAGCATGATTTATTAGAAATCTAACTGAATAATTAATATGTGATGAATGATTTAGCTCGTAGAAGCAGGGTAGGCAACAGAGCCAAAAATGTTTTGCTTTCTTTTGTTACAGTTCGGTAACATTTTTGAGTCGACCCTGACATCTGTTGGCCTACCTTGCGCCTAAGCTCGAAACAAAAAACAACAAGGAGACCAAGGCAAAATTGAGGGAAAAACGTAAAAGACCCATATAGCAACACTTGTTATAGAGTTTTGTCTCTGTTAACAAATATTGGCCAAAATTTTATATACCGTATTTCCTCTAATAGAAGCCTTCCCCGAAATCCGGAATTTTTAAAATATATTCTTTGCACTTTTAATCATTTTTTTAAATCACCTCTTGCTTATGTGTTATACCAAAATGTAGCCCAGATTCCCAGCTACATTTTGGCATGTAACATGAGTGGGACCAAAACCAAAAAATGCATCAAAAAGGCAAAGAATGAATTTAAAAGTTTCGGATTTCGGGGAGGGCTTTTATTAAAGGCAGTACGGTAATTGATTATGCAATTTAGAAATAAAAATTTTTAACAATATGTGAAAATTTGCAAAAGTATGTTTATAAATCTACTATATTTGTCAAAATAATTTTTTTAGTAAACATTACAGGGGAAGGGAACTTCCTATACGCATCGCCTAGCTCGCAGGTTCGACTCACTTTATTTTTATTTATTTACAGATTTAAATGATCCTCACACTCTTGGCTATCCAACAAGATCATCAGTTCAGGGTTTGACACCTACTGGAGGTTATTTACAGGCTAGAATAGGCTAAACAGCTCGAAAATAGATCGTTTCGGGGGTTTTTCTTTCGCTGGGTTGATTGATTTTTTCTGACTTTTTTCTACAAATCACACGTTTCATGTACAAAACTGTAGCTAAGATTAGGCTTTTATTTGAGCTATCATACAGAGGAAAAGGTAATAATAAGTTAGAGCTAAAGTTCAAAATATTTCAACGATGTCCAATTCCATGCCATCCTACCCAGGGCTGACATTTGCTTGAAGTCCCAAAACTAGGGCATTTCTGACAGTAAAGCAGTGCTGGAAATGGTTTCAATCGATAGTTTTTGGCCCTGGAAGTCAGTGAACATCCTAAAAAGTAGAATAAAAAAATAGGGTATGCACCCAGGGAAATTAGAACCTGTGACCTATAGGCGATGCGTATGTGAACCTCCATCCCCCTTTAAAAGCTAGACTAAAGTTCGGAATCTGTGTTGTGCCCAAAAACGTGTTTTGACCGCTTTTTCAGTCGTTTTAGCATGATTAAAGTGTAGAAAAGGAGTTTTCAGGTGGAGCTCGATAATTTTTCAAAAAAAAATTTGTTGACCGAAAATTGACTTTGTGACCAAATTTTGCATCCTATTGGGTTGGTCCATAAGTTCGTGGGTGGTTATACGTAACAGACCATATTTATATATGGGTTGCAAAATTTTTGGTAAATTAGAATTGGCACTCAATTAACTGCTGGGTTTGAAAATAGAAATTTTGAAACTGTGTGACTACACAATTTACGATTTGAAACCCATCGGTTAATCAATAAACGATTATTAATTAACCGATGGGTTTCAAATCGTAAATTGTGTAGTCACACAATTTCAAAATTTCGATTTTCAAACCCAGCAGTTAATTGAGTGCCAATTTACCAAAAATTTGCATATATAAATATGGTCTGTTACGTATAACCTTATGGACCAACCCAATATGTTGCAGTTTTTCGATCGGACAAGTTTTGCTCTCACATTTTTTACTGCTTGTTTTAGAAAACATGGTTCTTAATTTAATTGCCCTGTACGAAATCTGTAAGGAGCCGGTACGAATTAAGAATGCTCTCCAACAATGGCACTTGAGTCCGGAAGAACGACAGTACTCGTGTCATGAATAAATGAAAATTTTGGTCAAAAAGTCAATTTTCGGTCAAAAATTTTTTTATTGAAAAATTATCGAGCCCCACCTAAAAACTCCTTTTCTACACATTAATCATGCTAAAACGACTGAAAAAGTGGTTAAAACACGTTTTTGGGCACAACACAGATGATGAATTCCTGCCTAAAGTTAGTTTTTTTATAAGATTTCAAAGCCAAAATGTCATGTGAAGAAAATGTTGCTCGAATTGCCAAAAAGTTGGAGAAAATGGTCAATGGAAAGAGGGAGGTCAGTTCTTTTTTCATCACTGTTCAAGCACTATTTTTTCTAACTTTGCAGATGGACACAGCTATGGAATTAATTGAAGCGCTCAGCAACTTGCCCATCAATGTTGATATTCTCACGGTAGTCGACAAATTTAAATATGCCTATTTCTAATTACGTATTTTACATTTTTTTCTATCGCAGAAGACTCGAATCGGCATGATCATCAACGACCTGCGCAAGAAGACTACAGACGAGAAACTGTCCAAGAAGGCCAAGTCCCTGATCAAAAGCTGGAAAAGTTTGTTAGATACTAAAGCTTCCGCGAGCTCCACCTCCACCGCATCCAAGTCCAAGAAAACTGAGTCAGCTGAATCAGACTCGCCAGTGGAGAAGAAGGCTCGGTCTTCGGAAAACACTCCAGAGCCAGTCACCTCTTCGGCTAAGCCTAACTTTCCAATCAAGTATAATGGAATTGTTCCGACGGGCGATGAGGTGGTTTTTTTTTGTCTAAAGTACTAGTCTGCCTAGCTTAAAAAGCCTGCAATCCTTTTTTTAACAGTACAGTCAAACCTCGTTTATCCGGCACCCCCAAAAGTACGTTCTTGGGTTCGACACTTTCTTTGGCTCAATTTTCGAAGTCTTTTGCTAAATGTGATTCGCCAGTCTGGTCCGAAATATCGCAAGGATTCTGTTTTTGCCGGTCGTTTATCCAAAATTTTTAATTTCGTCATAAAGACCCGCGAACCTCGGTTATCCGGCAAGGCTTTTTGAAAATCAGGTGCCGAATAACCGAGGTCCGCGAGTCTTTATGGCGAAATTTAAAGATTTCGAAAAAACGAATGGCAAAATCAGAATCCTTGCAATATTTCGGACTAGACTGGCGAATCACATTTAGCAAAAGACTTCGAAAATTGAGCTGAAAAAAGTGTCGGAACTTTTGGGGGTGCCGGATAAGCCAGACTAGACTGTAGAACTTTCGGGTGAAACACAGTTGAAATAGGGTAGCACGGATGTATTTAAAAATTTCAAGGATTTAAAATGGCCACAGCTTTTTCTAGATTGATTTGGGAAATTCTGTCCTTGCCAATCTATTTTCCTCGCTGAAAATATTTTTTTAGGGTATAATGTCAAAAACACAGTAATTGCTTAGTCCCCTGTAGCTTCCCCATCCAGAGGCCAGAATCAAAACCATATCAAGCCAAAATCGTGTTATGACATTACACACTTAAAAAATGGGCGAGAAAAATCAATTAGCGGAATCAGAATTTTAACAGTTACGGCCATTTCAAACCTCTGATTTTTTTGATACATCCTGTATTCGAGGGTCAGCTGCCTTTCTGAACCAGCCAAGTGCTGGTTTAAAAGGGAAAATTAAAATTTTGGCACCTATTTCACCAATTCGTTTAATTTTCTTACAAAACTGCTGTTTAAATTTATGACAGATGCAGAAGTGTATCAAAAAAATATACGACTCACTCAAAAATATATTCTACGTATTTTTTATTGTACAGGGTGTTTCAAATTTTTCTGACACTTTCAAGCGGTCATAACTGTTTTTAAAGGCCGTTTTTGAATTTCTGTGAACGCAGATCGACTCAGTTTTTGATGACAATTTTGTTTGGTATATAAGGTCAAAACCACGATTTTCGCTTGGTGCCCCCTCGTTGTTTGGCTCCTGGTCTGTAGGTGGCCTTTAGATGGGTAAGGCCAAAACAACAGGGGGGACCAAGCGAAAATCGTGTTTTTCATTATATACCAAAAAAATTGTCATCAAAAACTGAGTCGATCCGCGTTCACAGAAATTCAAACAAACGGCCTTTAAAAAAAGTTATGACCGCTTAAAAGTGTGAGAAAATTTGAAACACCCTGTATTTAAATTTTATGTTTTATCGAAGAAAAATCATGATCGCACTCAATAGTTAAATACCGTATTACCGCTAATGAGGCGGCCACTCGCCTTTGAAGACCTGTATCCCGGCATAGAGAAAATATTTTGCAAAGCTGTTTTATGCTTTTCTTAACTCCCACGAGCTCTACCGATTGCACTTTTCAGATTTTGGTTGATCACCCAAAAATCTCGAGATTGAATTCCAAATTTTCCGATTTTCGCGCATATAAAATATAATGGCCGCCTTATTAAAGGAAATACGATAGCAGTGAAATTCGGCTAACTTATGCTGTCTAGTAATTACTTTCAGTTGCGAGAAAAAAGTGCAGAAATGTTGAACAAAGCTCTAAGAGTGTCAGATTTGCCTGATGGAACTCTAGATCCCGAAGAAATAGCCTTCAAAATCGAAAAAACATTGTTCGAAGTCCACCGAGGCACTAACGATAAGTACAAGGCTGCCCTCAGATCGAGGGTCTTCAATCTGCGTGACAAGGTGAAATTTTTCTTTTTTTCTCAAAAAGCCAAGTAATTCACTTTTTCGCTTTTCCAGAATAACCCAGCCCTCAGAGAGAATGTGTTGACTGGAGCTGTAGCTGCTGAAAAGTTTGCAGTCATGACCCCTAATGAAATGGTAACTTTTTAGTCAATTTTGTCCTTTTAATTTTTTTTTTGAAGGCTTCCAATGAAATGAAAGAAGCCCGAACCAAATTCACCAAACAAGCTATTGAAGAACACCAAATGTCGATCAACGAGGGCACTGTAAGCGAAATTTTAAATAATTTTATTGTAGTATGCTCTTCCCTACGATATTAGTCTAGCTGGAACAAAATATGCCTAAGAAATATGTGGTGTTTTGAGAAATGCGAACACTTTTCAACGCCCCATAATTTTTTTGAGGCCATTTTTTAAAATTCTGCAAACGCAGATCGACTCAGAATCGCTTGAAAAATTGTTTGGTATATAATGTCGAAAACACGATTTTCGCTTGGTCCCCCTGTGGTTTGGGCGTTGCCCATTGGGCATTGGGCATAGGCCATCCACAGTCCAGGACCCAAACCCCCGGGGAGATCAAGCAAAAATCATGTATTTTATACCAAAATAATTCTTATTGAATTCTGAGTTAATTGTCCAATGGCCTCTAAAAAACATTATGGTTAGGGTTGACGACGTGGAATTAGTCACTTTTGGGCATTTTTTGAATTTGAGCTCTAGAAACAGCCTGTTTTTTTCTCTCGCTGATACCTTTTTTTTAAATTCGACGATTTTTCCAACAAAATGGTATACATTAGAGATGCAGATTTAGCAAAACCAGGGCCCCGAACCAGGGTTGTAACTAAAATAAAATACCAGGGCCAGGGTCGGGGTTTCGCCATTGTTAGCACCAGGGCCCTTGAACCAGGGTTTGTGCTCGAAAACTCATACGGGCCCTTGACCAGGGCCCCGAAAATGAGGCATTATTAAAAGAGGAGAGTGGGAGAGGACGAGTTGAGGTTGAGAATCTCATCAAGTGTAACTCTCAACTTGAGATTTTGACAAATATATTTTTAAACATGACGTCAATTTAATTTTATTTATGTATTTCCTCTAATAGGCCGCCCGGGCGGCTTATTTTTCAATCACCCTCTAGGGGCGGCTTATTAGAGGGCTTATTGGAGGGCGGCTTGTTTTTCAACCAATAGCGCCGCAAAAATTTAAGCCACGTTTTCGAAAATCGGCGCTGGGTTTATGACAAAGAGATGACCGAAAATGCTGTATTTACGAGAAAGCGATAACAGAAAATGCTGTGCTTACAAACAAACAAATGAAAATATCGATCATTCAAAAGCATGGAACTAAGTGAACTGGGAACAAGGTGAAGGTAAGGGGGCGGCTTATTAGAGGCGGGCGGCTTATTTTTCAATCATCCCCTAGGGGGCGGCTTGTTAGAGGGCGGCTTATTGGGAGGGCGGCCTGTTAGAGGAAATACGGTATGTATACTTTTTCAAAAATATTTTGCAAGGGCCCTGGTTCAAAACCAGGGTTAAAACCAGGGTTTAGAATTTTGACGACCAGGGCCCTGTCTGCATCTCTAGTATACACTCGAGCCTCGATATAACGACACCCCAAAAAGTTCGTTGCCGCCTTGGATCCGACACTTTTTTACCTTGATTTTTGAAGGCTTTTGCCATTTCTGTTTTGACAGTCCGGTCCTAAATATTGCAAGGATTCCAATTTTGCCGATCGTTTTTTAAAAATTAAATAATTATGCCTATAAAAAAGCAAAACCTCGATACAACGACATCGAAAATAGGGTGTCGTTGTATCGAGGTTTTGATTTTTTAGAGGAAAACTTATTTAATTTAAAAAAAACGATCGGCAAAATCGCAATCCTTGCAATATTTAGGACCAGACTGTCAAAACAGAACTAACAAAAGCCTTCAAAAATCAAGGTAAAAAGTGTTGATCCGGGAATGAACTTTTTGGGGTGTCGTTATATCGAGGCTCGACTGTATACCATTTTGTTGGAAAAATCGTCGAATTTAAAAAAAGGTATCAGCGAGAGAAAAAACAGGTGGTTTTTAGAGCTCAAATTCATAAAAATGTCCAAAAGTGACAAATTGTTATGGGCGTTCAAAAGTGCTCCACTCACTTTAACACCCTGTATCAGGTTGTCCCAAAAGTTCTGCCCGTTTTTTAAGTGAAATTTTATGGCATCGTGTTTTTTTATACATTTTCAACAACTTTTTTAGACTTGACTATTCATATTATAGCCAAGACTGTCAGCTACAAAATGAGATGTCAACTCTAAAAAACTTGTCAAAAAAGTCATAGAAAAAACACAATGATAAAATACTTTGATTTGAAGAAAAAAAACAGACAGAACTTTTGGGACTACCTTATATATGATTTTCATTAAATTTACTTTATTTTCAATTAATTTCAGCCGTCCGATATGTTCCGCTGTGGAAAATGCGGCAAACATAACTGCACATACACACAGGTAAGACTTTTTTTTTTAATTTTCGGGCAAACGACGAATGTGGCCAATTTGTTCTGGTGATAATTGCACTGCTGAATTGAAAATTGCACCAACTTTTGTTTTTAAAATGTTTATTTTGTTATTCTACTATATTTTAAATTTTAAACCATTAGAAACATGGCTGTTTGCAGTGTTTGAACGCTTTAATGACGCTTACCGTATTTTTTCTAATAATAAGCCTAACTAAAACGGTGCATGGCTAGTTTGCGACGATTTTTTCGAAAATTTAAAAAAATTTTTAAAAATAAAAGTATCTATTTGAACCGCTCGAGACAACAATTATTCCAATAGCAAATATTTTTATTTTATTTAAAGTTTAAATGTTGTTGTCTTGAGCGGAATTCGAAATTTTACGATGACTTTCGAACTTCGAAGACATTTTTATAAGCAAATCGACCACACCGAACACGAATTTGGTGTCAAAATCTTATATTTCATTATCAAAAAAAAGTTTTACGTGAAAATGTTTTTTCAAATATTTTTTGATTTTTTAGGGACTTCTGCTCAACACTTTCAGGCCATTTTAGGCCATTCAAACCTAATTAGCTTTCGCCCTCCCCCTTTGATACCGTATTTTCTATAATAGAAGGATTTCTATTTTTCAACCTCTGAATTTTTTTTGACTTTACGTTGAAAATGATATAAAGCATAGTTTAAACTAATCACACACCCACCTCCCCCCACACCCTGTTAGTTTCGGCCTCGACTCGTGCCGTTCATTTAGAGAGTGCCGTTATATTGGAGAGTGTTTTTTTTTAAATATCGTTTTATGGCTTATTTTGTTGACAACACATTTTGTTGTGATGTCAGACATAAAGTTGAATCACCGAGATCAATTTCAGGATTTATAAAATTTAAAAAATAAAAAAAATTCAAGCGTTTTAGAAAATACTTTTATTTTTCTCGGGCGTATTTTTCAGTAGCACGATTATTTTTAAAGCATTTTTAGAAGAAGAAAAAAAATTGTGACATTTATGTTGTTGCTTCGACTTTTGATTTCGAACACCGAGTTATCAAGAAAAGTGGCCAAATTTTGATATACAAACACCCTACCACTCAACTAGGATTTAGCCCGCCGCTCAACTATGATTCCCCCCAGTCAACTATGATTTAGCCACTCCATTTAAAAGAAATAAATCATAGTAACACCCCTTTACATGGAACGCTTAAGACGGGTTTTAGGAAAGGCTTATTAATAGAGGAAACAAACGGTATTCAAACTTGAAATTTATTTTTTTTCTTTAAGGTCCAAACTCGAAGTGCTGATGAGTAAGTTTTTTTTTGTAAAATCTAAGAAGGGCTTATAAAACATAAAGCAATATTTTTTAGGCCAATGACTACTTTCGTGTTCTGCCGAGATTGTGGCAATAGGTATAATGACATCTTTTCAATTTTTTTGTCTAAATTTGAATTATTTGTAGGTGGAAGTTCTGCTAGAGATGCCGGAAGTGACCTCAATAAAAGATTTTTTTGGAACTCATCATTATCTTTTGTGTTGTTTGTAATTTCAAATCTGTTGTGATTCAGTCTTTGCCAATAAATCGTTTCAGTCGAACAAGTGTAATCGCCCACCTACGTGCTATTTTTAAATGTTGACAAATAGTTAAAAGCGTGTTTCAGTCCAGGCAATGACCACTGCAGTTTTTATCAGCTTTTGCTGGTTGTTAGTACAGCAAAAGATAAAAAAATATTTGACGCTGCCGTGTGTATCCCCACTTCCCAATCAAGTTTTTAGGCGTGTCCCGAAATTATTTTTAAGCAGTAATTTTGCTATAAAAGGTCTGACAAAAAGTTTAAAGGGATGTTGAGCTGTATAGGAGGAGAAGGGCACCTTTAACTCCCCCTTCGGGGGCGCAGGGAGCTTGCGGGCTCGAAGTTAGGATATGCAAAAACAAAAATGAGTGTCGGGCGGGTATATTTTAGTTACACCTCAGTTGTTCGTGAATCCCTTGGCCAAAAAGACTACCCGTCCAATCCAGACCCCTTTCTAGAACTCTTGACAATTCCTTCTTTTTTATCTCTATTACTTATAACCATACTGTATTTGCATTCATTTGGTTGCTCATATATTTTGATCCATATTTGGAGACATAAAATTTTGTAGCAGAGTTCTTAAAAAAATAGAGTTGCAACCTAAATTCAAGTTTCCAGAACCGCCAAATAATTTCTACAATTTTTATAAGACAAGATTGACGGGCAAAAGTAATCACGTCAATATCAGTAGATTTGTGACTTTTTGCAAATAATTTAATAACCCTCTGCACATCCTAGCCAGGCTAAAAATTTAACATACCAGCGGAACATATCTAATGGCTGATATCAAACAAATAATTCCTCTCACCTCATTCTCTAAAATCTTACCGTTCTCTCATTGACCGACAGCTTGTGCTCCTCGATAGATTCTTTGGAAATCAACTCGCGCTTCTTTTTTATGTCATCAGAGGCCTGAAAAAAGATATCACAGGCGGAAAACACACAATCATATAATCACAATCTCTTGAGGATTCACAACGGCGAAATTCTCGGCAGTTACAGCGCCAGCCAGCATATTCTCTCTGAGAGCCGGATTCTTCTTGTCACGCAGACTGAACACACGAGATCGGAGTGCGGCTTTGTAATTCTCCCCAGTGCCATGGTGGACTTAAACAGAACTGTTTCAATTTTCGAAGAAAGAGCTTCTGGATCGTAGCAGGAGGCACCATTGTCTGGCAAGCCAGTGACTCGAAAAGCACTAACCAAGATATAAATTGAAAGCTAAACAGCACAGAAAATGGAAAAAAGATAGAGCTACCTCGACACTTTTTCTCGTAGCTAAAAGAAGCAGATTAAATGTTGGGAAGTTTTTTAAATAGGAAAAATCACTTCTGAAACGCTGTTTTGACTGGCTGCGGAGCTTCGTCGAGCAACTTTAGATGTTTCCATTCTCAGATCGCAGGAGTGGCTCAGGCACGGACGTCACAAACTAAAAAAAGACATAATTTCCAGAACTTTTTTTTTCAATAGACAAAAAATTCATAGCTCATAAAGCTTAGGCCTACACTTGGGTAGACACTTATTGTGCACTTGCCTCAACAAGCCCACAATTGATTTGTGAATTCAATCTTCTGAGTAAAAAAACAGCGTGCTATAACGCAACAATTAACCAACGTTATGTTGCTCAGACAAGCAGCACAAGTAGCACAGCACTTCCTTTTGAGAATGGGACATGAATGAAGCCAGAAAAGCATACACGATCCGTGAACCCAGAAAAGATGCAGTATTTCAGTCTGAGCATAGCATAGGCCGCAATACCTTTTAAATATACCTACTAGATTGATCCTCAAAAGTGACTTAGATGACATAAGATGTAAAAAATCATTACTCACCGTATTCGCAAGAAGGGAACAACGCTGGAACTGTTAATGCCAAAAAATTTCACTGCCAAAGTCTATGGCCAATGGAAGCATCGCTTTTGACCTCTTCGAAATGACCATAACTTCTATCAAACTTACACAAATTGGCGATTAACAGCAATATTTCGAAATATTTCGAGACTAATACTGGGTAAATACTAGAGTTGTGTAAATTCCCGAAACGTAGAAATCATGGTAATGTTCCCAAAAATATTCACGAAATTCCCTGAAATATTCGTATGTGTCCGGGAATATTTTCTGCTCATTCTACAACTCAAAAACATACACTTGTATTTTGATTTGAAACTAGCGCATTATCACAATCAATTTTAAATCTAAAAGTTTAGGGTTTTTTCACGTTTAGTTTTGGACTAGAACTTTTTCCAAAATCTCGAGTGCCAAAACTAGACAATTTTTTAAAGAACATTTCGCGCTTGTCACGGTTGCGCTTTGGAATTATAGAGTACTGCGCCAGCAATTATCTGTCTGACTTGTAGATATATTGGTTACATTCAACTTCATTCAGGCAAGAAAAATGGAAAGCCCTGCTGTGCCGCAATCTGAGTTTCCTATGCAGATAACTCCGAAAGATGGTGTCAAATTCCAGGCTGATGAGATCCTTAATCGTGAAATTATCTTTTTTTCTACGTCTAGAAAACAATCCTGTAATCGCTTGGCGTTCAAGGTCAGACCAGTTTGAGTAGCGATTTGGTTGAAGAATTTAGTTCTTAGACAAATTCAACTTCAAAGAAAATGTTTTCTATTTCCCCGGCAATCGGATATGTGCAATGTGGAGAAAACATTCAAGTGAAGCTTTCTATGGTGACTGACAACGTTCCGGAAGCCGAAGAACATTTTTTCGCTGTCTACTGCCAAGCTGTCCCAGAAGCCGACGAAAATAAAACTGAAAAAGACTACTGGAATTCTTCTCTTCTTGGAAATGGTGCTCGCAGAATTTCACTGCCTGTTGAATTTATCAAGATGGATGGTTCCATTTGGTTGTCTACATTCCGTATTGCTTTACAGTCATTTGTGTTGTCCACCAAAGATGTTTCGCTCGGCGAATTGTTCAGTGACTACAAGCGGCCGAAGAAAGAAACAGCAACAAAAGTTTCATCAATTGCCTTTGACACCAATATGTCCAAAAATCGGTACCAGAGTATGTCTTATTTTCTCTATCGATCACAGTTAACATATTTTGGTCTAGATATCCGATGTGCTGATGAAACAAGAGTTGTATTGAAGGTTCCTGTTGGTAATTCCAACTATATCCACGCGAACCGAATTAGCTACAAAGGTTATATCAGTTTGTATTTGTTACTAAATTTTATCCTTACAGGGGGCATCGATTATATATGCACTTGGGCCCTATGAAAGAAACTACTGAAGACTTTTGGAGGCTAATTTATCAAGAAAAGTGCAGATCTATCATCATGTTGTGTAATCTACGGGAAGATTGGGAAGAAAAGTGTTCTCTCCAAAGCTCTGAAGAAAATCAATCATTGGAGGCTGGATCTTTGCGCATTTCAAATGGAGGATCGACTGTTACGGTAATTTAGATGTTCGTTTCTGGCTGTCCTATACTTGATTTTTCAGCGAATGGACTTGTCGACAAGCTGAGCATCAGTTCGACTTCGAAAACTACGAACAGCCTTCGGTGAAACATGTGCAATGGAAGGACTGGCCGGATCACGGAGCTCCCTATCAGTTTCAGAAGATCTCAGATATGATGTGGGAGTTACGTAACCACTATCCAACTACCCTCCACTGCTCTGCTGGTTTGTTGAAACATGTCACAGTTCTAAATAAAAAGTAAGTCTTTGCAGGTATATGCCGAACTGGTACCATGATTTCTACTCTCCTGGCAATAGATCAACTAAAGGCCGGCAAGATACCTTCTGTTTTCAATATCGTCAATCTGTTCGGGAACAGCGCTTAGGAAGTATCCAACCGCTATTCAATATTCCTTCGTTAGTTGTGCTCTCATTGGTTTGGCTATGGACAAAATGAGAAGAATGATGATATGTGTGTTGTAGTTATACCAATACCCATATGAAATAAATAGTATTATGTGTGAATAATTCATGTTCTGCTTAGGAATTCGTGTCTGGTCATTTACTTGTTTTCGGAAAAACTGGACGTTGAAAGTGACAGATAAAGTTTTTCGTTAATAGGATGTTTGCGTTTTTTTATTCATTCTATGATTATTGAGTTGTCTCTGTTTTCTTTGAAAAAATTTTTTTTCAAAATTATCCGTGAGGTGTGGCTCGATGCGGGCTACATCGAGGCATATAGGTAATTATCATAGATCTTGATTGTTAAGAAACAAATCCAGTATCAGGAAACACCTCACGGATATTTTTAAAACAAACTTTTTTTCAAAGTAATGTAAGGTTTACCACCAAATATTTTTACAAATAAAGCCCTCATTTACATCGAAGGATATTGTGCCGTGAGATATTGCGTTAACCGAAAGCTGCAAAGGCCTTATGTCAGGCATAACTGCGCTGAATTGCGCCACGTAAGATTTTACATAGCTTATTCATAAAAACCAAACTGACTTAAAGTCAAGCCCACTTCAAACCCACACAATACTCGCTATGACCGGATTTCTATGATTTATTGATTTTTCACTGGATGCTAACCTAGGTACGTGCACGCAGTTAACTACACATCCAGGTGCATTCCTTACCCTAGAAGTGTTTTACCTGCCCACCAGGTGGGACGGAATACAAAAAAGTCGGTCCCACCCTGCGGCCCACCTTGGCATTTATATTTTTCCGATAGTTTACTAGCTATATTGTTTGATTAAAGAATTTCTGTGCAATTCTGGCCACGATACTTAAAATATATTAGTACCATTGGGTACTAATCCAAATCAAGAAACAGCTAGAACAAAATTTTATTTCAACTCTAAACACCTTCATATCGAAACAAAGGAACAATAAACGAATCGAAATGACTCTCTTAACAACAATTTTACTTTCATGATGGATCACTTGTCCTTCCTAGGTTCATCATCACCTCCACCACCATTGTCTTCCAGGCATGTGCTTTCAGCAGACGAATCTGGCATTTTGTCTTCAGTAGATGTCACGGAAGCGTTGCCCAACCCCTCAATGAGAGCTCCATTAGGTTCATCAAGGGAAACACCGAATTCTGAATAAATGACAGAATTGCTCTAATGCTCAACCTGCAAGGTACAACTTACCATTCATACGCTTAGGATCAACGATAGGCCCACCGCTGATAGATGTAAACCTAAATAGACTACTCTTTAACAAAATGCTAAATGACTGCAAAAAAATTACCAAAAACGATGTCATCTGGGAAGCAGCCAATATGATACATAGTTGGCATCTTTATTAGAGGCGAACTAAAAAGGTGTTCGGGGAATTGCAATAAAACAAGCTGCAAAATACCAGGTCATCAATAAACGTGTTGATAAACTTGTAGGTAAGCATTCGCCATGGCAGGTGAGCAACCGATTTGAGCTTGTAATTGATGAAGAGCTGAGGAGTCATCATCTGAAAGAAATTAATGAAGCAACAGAGACCACAAAGTAAGACCATACAATAAAGCCGAACATCAACAAGAAACCATAGAGCATATCTAAGACCCAGCTGTACCAACTGTGCTGCTCTTAAAAATTGTTGCTT
>JAMRYI010001112.1:0-44248 GCA_029231635.1 Ditylenchus weischeri | reverse complement strand
AGAAGTTCCTTCGGTTTCGGCATCGGTAAACAGCTATTCTTATAAAAATAAGATTATTTCTAATAAGGTAAAGCTTAATGTAAAAAAACTTCCGGAAGGTTCACCAGAATCGTTTAAGAATGCAGTGGGAAACTTTAAGATAGATATTTACCACGAAGCTAAAGAGAAAATTGAAGCTAAAAAGCCGGTAAATGTTTTTCTGAAGGTTTCTGGAGAAGGTAACTTATCCAGTATGGAGTTGCCTAAAATTGAAAGTTCACCAGATTACGAAATTTTTGCTCCAAAAATTACCTCCAATGTAAAAGCTGGAATTGAAGGATTGAAAGGATACGTTTTGGCTAATTATGTTTTAATTCCTAACAAATCCGGAAATCTAAATATTAAAACAGAAGAGTTTGCTTTTTTTAATCCTGACAATAAAGAATATGTAAATTTAGGTAAGGAAACGCTTCATCTAAAAGCTTTTTCACACGATCAGGTTCTGGAATCCCGTTCTACGGTAGAAAAAGTGAATGAATATACCAATACACTTCTGGAAACAGTTAACAGTCCGGTCTTAAAAACTACAACGTTTAAGGTAAAAGAAAAAAGCAGATTCAACTGGAAAGCGCTTTTTATTAATGGTGGAATTTTACTAGGATTATTTCTTCTTTATCTGATTTTTAAAAATTGGCAAAAAAAACGCATTATAGTTAAAGAAAAAAATACTCCGAAAGATTTGGGATCTGTCGCGGAAACAGAAAGAGAAATAAGGGAAAGTCTTAAGACTGACTTAGGTGATTACTTTACGTATCTTGAAAATTTGAAAGACAGTCATGATTTTGATCAGTTTTTTAAAACAGTTGATGAATTGGATTCTGAGGTAAGAAATCAATATTTCCAAAGTTCTAAAGATGATTTCAAGCAGTTTCTGGAAAGCTACAAGGGAAGTGCTGTGGCAGAAGAGTACAGAAATCTGTCTCAGAGAATTCAGATCGAAAAATATACTCCTGTAAAATCTGAAGAAGGAATTGGTGAACTTCTGAAAGATATCATCAATTTATATTCTAAGATTAGTAAATAATCATTTTTTATTCATAATTTTGCGAAATTAATAATTTTGCGTGATGGAGATTCTTCAGGATTTTTCTTTTAAAGAAACAATGACATGTTTTATGGTGCTTTTTGCGGTGATCGACATCATTGGATCTATTCCTATTATTGTAAGTCTAAAGCAAAAATTTGGACAGATTGAAGCAAAAAGAGCCTCGATTACAGCAGGATTAATCATGATTGTATTTCTTTTTGTAGGAAATAAAATCCTGAAATTTATTGGGGTAGATGTTAATTCATTTGCCATTGCAGGAGCATTTGTGATATTTATCATTGCATTAGAGATGATTTTAGGGATCGAAATCAATAAAACCACCGAGGCAAAAGCAGCATCCATTGTTCCTATTGCGTTTCCGCTGGTTGCAGGAGCCGGAACTTTAACCACTACTTTATCTTTGCGTGCAGAATTTCATGACATCAATATCATTCTTGGGATCATTCTCAATACAATTTTCGTATATTTGGTGCTGAAATCAGCTCCGTGGTTAGAAAAGAAAATGGGAGAAGCAACTTTGTCGATTCTACAGAAAGTTTTCGGTATTATCTTGTTAGCGATTTCAATTAAATTATTTACGGCAAACTTTGCACAATTGGTGCAGAATTATATAAATTTTTAAGATCATGCAGAAGTTTTATAAAGTATTTTTAATCGTGTTCATCGTAGTCATTGCAATCAATATTTATGCAATCGACTGGCATTCTGAGATTTCATCAGAAGATAATATGAAATATGTAATTTCAATTATCGCTGGAGTAATCGGTCTGTTTGTACTCTTCATTATGAATACATGGAGTAAAATCGGAGTAAAGAAATAATCTTTTTCTGGTATAAAATACAATCCTCTTTCAGATTCTGAGAGAGGATTTTTTATGTTTAATGAGTTTTTTTTCATCTCATACAATTAAACAATCAAACATTATGTTTGTCATTCCGGAGGAATCTAAGCTGCTTTATTTTTAAGGGTGTTGAGATTCCTCCGGAATGACAAACCGACCGTTGAAAACTAAGTTATTAGTAATTACATACATTCATCTAATAAATGTTCAATTTAGATTTTACTTTCCGAGTCTAACTCAATTACATAATCAATTATAATCAGGATCATGTCTGTCATTTCAGAGGAATCTAAACTGCTTTATTTTCAGGGTGTTGATATTCCTACGGAATGACAAAGTCGGTGCGTTACTTCATAAATGTATTAATTTATAAAAGAGAGATTTTTCAAAACCGCTTCAGATTTCAATTCAGTTTCCATCCATTCTTTTTCCGGGTTGCTTTGAGCCGTAATTCCACCACCAACGAAGAGATGTACAGAATCACTGAAGAATTTTGCACAGCGTAAATTCACAAAATATTGGATGAAATCCTCTGTTTCTATCCTGATAAAACCGGCATAGAGTTCTCTCGGGAATTTTTCAATCTCCTGAATTTTTTCTTTGCAAAAGTCCTTCGGAATTCCACAAACAGCAGGAGTGGGGTGGAGTTTTTCAATTATTGTATCAAGATCTTCAGGATTTATTTTTAATTTAAAATCGGTTCTTAAATGTTTGATGTTTCCTGAAATGTGATCGTAAGTTTCAGATTCCTGAATTTTATTTTCTTTATCGAATTTTTCTAAAATATTTCTGATGTAGGAAGAAACTGGTTTTTGCTCCTCAATTTCTTTGTTTGACCATGTTGCTGAAACAGGAATTGTTCCCGCTAAACTCATCGTTTGAAATTCGTGCGTTGTTTTATCGAATTTGCCTAAAACCTCTGAAAAAGCACCCATCCATGAGTTTTCACTCTGAATAAAGATATATCTGAATGCATTAGGATAAGTTTCACAAAGATTGTTGAAGCTTTTTTCTAAATCAATTTCTTTAAAATCTTTAAAAATTTTCCTCCGGGAAATAACTAATTTTGGAAGATTATTGTTTTTGATAACCTGAATAACCTCATCAAGCTTTTCCAGATATTCATCATGAGTTTCGGCGGAAAATTGTGTTTCGTCCGGAATTAATAACTCGTTAGAAAATTGTTCTGAAAAATGATTTACCTGTATAATATTTCCATTAAAACTAACTGTATCCGATTGATCAAAAGATTGAAAAATCAGAGCTTTTTCTTCTGAGGTTTCGTTGGTGGTGTAGAGTTTTTCGTCGAAAGGAAATTTGAAGTAAATCATGAGATGCAATATTACCTGTTAATAATATTATTCGTCATCGTAGTATGATTAATTAGCTGACCTTTTTCATCCCGAATTTCAATTTCTGAAACGTGCATTGTTTTTCCTTTTCTGATGAATCTGGCAACTGCAGTTACAGTACCATCTTTTTTACTTCTCAAATGATTGGAATTGATGTTGGTTCCGACACCAAAATATTTGCTTCCGTCGATGAAAATATTAGAAAGACTGGAGCCCATAGTTTCTGCCAAAACGCAGCTTGCTCCGCCATGCATAATTCCGAAAGGCTGATGAATTTTTGGTGAAACAGGCATTGTTGCGGTTAATGTTTCGTTTTCCAGATCAATATCTATGAATTGTATGCCGAGAGTTTTTGCAAAAGTTTCGTGTCCCCAATTGTTGATAAACTCTAATATTTCTTCTTTAGTTTTGCCTTCTGTATACATATTTTTTTATATGAGTGATTAGTGACGAATAAGTTGCAATTAGTAATAAGTAATTTTGCTTCTAACTTCTAACTTCTAACTAACTTCTAACTTCTAACTTCTAACTTCTAACTTCTAACTTCATCATTTCCTATGATATTCGGGTTCCAGTTGGAAGGAATTTTCGGACCAATATCGTATTTTATGTAATAATTTTGAATTTCTTCCATGATCTCAAGAAATGTTGCAGATTCAATTCTTTCGTACGGAATTGTGTAGCCGAGGTAAACAATGTTTCTTTTAAAATCTCCTGCAGCCAGTACAATAGGAACTTTAGCTGCTAAAGCCATATGATAAAAACCTTTTCTCCACTTAGGAACCCAGCTTCTTGTACCTTCCGGAGTGATTACAAGACTGAAATCGTCTTTCTTAAATTCATTGGCAACAAAATTTACCAGATCATTTTTCTGGCTTCTGTCTATTCCGATACCACCCAATCCTCTTACCAGAGAACCATACCAGGCTTTTGTATGAGCATCTTTTATGATAATTTTCAATGGCTTTTCTAACGACCAATATGCAAGATTTCCCAAAAGATATTCCATATTGTGAGTATGGGGTGCTACAACGAGAATACATCGGTTGAGGCTTTTCGCGTCACCTTGTAAAACAACTCTCCAACCTAGAATTTTTAGCATCAGTTTGCCAATGAGCTTTTTCATGAATTTTATATTTAAAAACAAAAAAGTATAACCAAACTTTGGTTATACTCTACAAATATATTGAAATATTGTGGCTCTTAAAATAATCGACTGATTAAATCTGCGATTTTTACTGCAATTTCTAAAACGACTTGTACCATGATTTGATGTTTTTTATTTGGTTAAATTTTTTACGAAGATAAGATATTTTTAATATATAAACCACTGATTAATGAAAATTTTTTCATTTTTTTGAGAGTAGAAGAGTGTGAATTTCAAACGTTTGCTATTCATCCACACCTTCATCCACTCTCTCAAGTTTAATTATTTGGTTTTTATAGAAAATTCTTTTTTGCCGTCTTTTATTTTGATGTCTACATCTTTCATTTTATGAAGATTCATTTTCATGGTATCCATAATCTTGTCAGCTTCTTCTTTTTGATATTTTTTACCATTGATGATTACGCTGTCTTTATCATTAGAATTGTACTCGATGGTAGATCCGTTGATTGAGATTTTATTTTTTTCAATAGAAATATTCCCGTTTTCGTCATCGTTATTTTCTTCGTCATTGTCGTTGATTCCGTTTCCGTCTGTATCTCCGTCAAAATTGATTCCGTCTTTCTTTAAAGGGATCACTACTGCATTTTGAGGAATTACCAGTTCGTAATCAATACTGTAATCTCTGAAACGGTGATCATATGGATATTTAATATAGTTGGGAAGAATTACCTTGTTGTTAACAATTTCTACAGGAACACTTGCGCTAAGAGGAATATTGTATCCTTTTGCTTCTTTTTTAATGATTAAATAAGGTGTTTTAATATCTGCTTTTCTCGTTACATCAACATGAATCCAGTCTTTTTCATATACAGAGATTTTGTCTGAATAAATATCATCTTCATATCCTGTGAAGTTTTGAGGAATTGCTATTTGCTTAACATCTACATAAATACTGTCTGAATTTGTAGGAATTGCAATTTCTTCAGTATCTTCTTTATGCCCTTTGAAGAACATATCTTTTTTCGCCATACTGATCCCGAAATATGTAGAAACTGCTATGAGTGCAAGAAATAATGCTCCAACTACCCAACCCGTATTTCTCAGCTTTGTTTTTGGTGAAATTAATTTCATGCTTAATAATCCGAACAGCATTGCAGGAATTAAGCTTCCTAAAACAATCATTACCATAATAATATATTTCATTCCGCTGCTATCAAAATAGAAATCCATTTGATTAATTGGAGGAAAACTATCATTTCCCATAAAACCAAAGATTACAAAGACACCAATTAAACAGCTAAATGATATAAGTGCAAAGATTCCTCCTAAAATATAACGTATAACATTCCAAAGTCCGCTTCCAGCGTTATTTATGTAAGGTTTGTTTTCGATGTAAATTTCTCCGACTCTCTGTGTAGACTCATTGGCAAACTGTACCAGTTTATTAGATTCATTTTTAAGATTATCAAAGTTCATAGGCTTTCCCTTCATCTTCAAAAAATCTGCTGCAGTTTCTGCCTTTGGTAAAACTGCCCAAAGTATAATGTACAATAAACCGATAAGTGATGAAGAAATAGCTGCTGTAAAAATTCCAAGAATGAAAATTCCTAGCCAGATTGCTCTCATTGCAGTAATATCCATTCCTACATAATGTGCTAAACCTGCGCAAACTCCTGCGATTTTTTGTCTTTCAGGATCACGGAACAGTTGTTTTTTGTCGGTATAATCTGTTCCTGCAGAATAAGATTTCTTGGTATTTTTTTCAGAATAATAAGCTTCTTCTTGCTCTTCAATTTTTTCCGGAGAACCAATCTGGGCGATTACTTTTTCTACGTCTGTATCGTTAATTACCTCACGTTTTGCCATAGTATCTCTGAAGATTTCTACCATTCTGATTTCTATGTCGTGCATTACCTCGTCAGCTTCAGAAGCGTCTAATGAGCTTCTTAATGCATTAAGATAATCGCTTAGCTTTATATATGCATGTTCTTCTATAGTGAAAGAAAAACCTGCGAGTCCTATTGAGAGTGTCTTGTTCATAGCTTTGTTTTTATATTTTTTGAGTGATTTGGTTTACAGAATCTGTCAGTTCTTTCCAGGTATTTTGCAGCTCGGCTAAAAATGTTTTGCCTTTTTCTGTTATTTGATAATATTTTCTTGGTGGTCCTCCTGTAGATTCTTCCCATCTGTAAGAGAGAAATTCTCCATTTTTTAGTCTTGTTAAAAGAGGATAGAGGGTTCCTTCCACTACATCCAGTTTTCCTTTTTTCAGTTCATCTATTAAATCAGAAACATACATTTCGCGATTATTGATGAGGCTCAAAATACAGAATTCCAGAATCCCTTTTCGCATTTGCGCTTTGGTATTTTCAGTATTCATCTTTATAAGTTGTTAATTAGTTATATAAAAATCAGTTTTAGTTTCTAGCTAGTTAAACCTTCTCTGATTCTACATTACAAAGATATGTAATTAAAATGGTAATATGCAATACAAAGTAGTGAAAAAATTTAATTTTATAATGTATTGTACTGAAAATCAATACAATTATTTTTAACGATAAAATTTATGGAGTAGAAATTGAGATAAAAAAAGATTAAATTTCGACAATTTTACCTTTCAGGCTGGTTGTTCTTAGAGTAACAAAAGCTTTTTTCTTCAATTCTTTCTCATAAGCCTTAAAACTGAAGGTTTTGTAGAATTTACGTACGACAAGAGCCATTTCCATCATCGCAAAATGTTCACCGATGCAAAGTCTAGGTCCCGCTCCGAAAGGATAGTAAGCAAAGTTTTTTGCGTTTTCATCATCAAAACGCTCCGGAATAAAAGAGTCAGGATCTTTCCAGTATTTAGGATTTCTGTGAAGTCCTGTAAGATAAAGTATCATTAAAGTTCCTTTTGGCCAGGAGTATTTTTTGAAACTATCTTTTTCCAAAGCCTGCCGATCTATTGCCCAAGCCGGAGAATGGAGTCGCATTGCTTCTTTAATGATATTTAAAGTAAATGATTTTTTCATTAAGCTTTCAGAAGTAAAAAGCATTTTACCTTCTTCAGCAATTTCTTTTTTTAATTTTTCTTCGGCTTCAGGATTCTGGCTGATTTCGAAAAAGATAAAACTTAAAGCATTGGCTGTGGTTTCATGACCTGCGATAAAAAGGATTAGCATTTCGT
This sequence comes from Ditylenchus weischeri, assembly GCA_029231635.1. NCBI lineage: Eukaryota > Metazoa > Nematoda > Chromadorea > Rhabditida > Anguinidae > Ditylenchus > Ditylenchus weischeri. The sequence continues at coordinate 36,690 of JAMRYI010001112.1, read as the reverse complement.
CTATAAGTTTTTCATCAGACATAAGAAGTTGGGTATCTTCATACTTTGCCTGAATCAGTATATCCAACAAATCATTTTTTTCTTCTCCTGAAATTCTTCGTTTATCCAATACACTTTGGATGATCGCTTTTGATCGTTTACTTTTTGTAATCGTCTTATCAATTACCCCAAAAAAAATCAGTACCTGAGAATAAAAAGGCATTCGGACTTCTTTTGCAAAAACTTCCTGAATTTCAGTGATAATTTTACTAAGTTCTTTTACTTCATGTTCACCAATATCTGAACTGAAAAGCGTTTTGGCGACAATATTAAAAGCAAGCGTATGAAAAACATCGTACAGATCTACTTCTGCATCAGATTTGAATGACTGAAAAGCAATATCAGTTTCTTCTTCCATGCTAGAAATAAGATTGGTGATTTTTGCTTTACTGAAACCGGGCTGTATAAGTCTTCTCTGTTTAAGCCAGTCTTTTCCGTTATTCGTTAGCAATCCGTGTCCCAGATATTTTGCCAGAGTATCAGATTGTATTTCAGATTTGAAATAATTTTTATGGTTTTGTTTTAAAATATATTCTATGAATTCTTTATCCTGAGAAAAAATAAAATTTTTATCCATGAAAGTTGCCTTTAGATAATAGGTGTCCCCCAGAATTTTGTGGTTTCCACTGATTACTTTTAACGGATCTTTTATCCCGCGAAATAGAGAATACAGCTTTCTTGCCCCCTTAATTTCTGTAGGATAATTGAATTCTGAACTCATAGTTTGTATATTTCTATTAAAAATACAATTAATATTTATATAAATGGCATTAAACGAAAAGCCTTATTTTTGTATTGAATTGAGTCGGAAAAATTCAGCTTAAATATAATACATGCTAAAATCAGGATATTTATTACCTTTTATTCTTCTCGGAACAGCTGTTTCTGCCCAAAATCAGTTTGAATTAAAAGATGCATCAAAGAATTTTGATGTCAAAATTAATGTTGAACATTGTGAAAAAGACGAGTGCGAAGGAAAAGCAACAATAGAATTATTCGATAAAAAAACGTCTAAAAGCTTTCAGACTTTAACTTCTGATAATCTGAATTTTTATTTAAATAAAGATCAGAAACCTACAGCAAATATCATTCAGCTTTACAACGAACAAAGTCCGTTGATTTTCGATGATTTTAATTTTGACGGAACGGAAGATGTTGCAGTAAGAAATGGAAACGAAAGCGGTTATGGTGGTCCTTCCTATGATGTATATGTTTTTAATATCACTAAAAAGCAATTTGTTTTAAATGAAGAATTAACCGCTCTTGCATATGAAAATTTAGGAATGTTTAATACAGATTCTGATCGAAAGAGATTAATTACCTATTCAAAATCTGGATGTTGTTGGCATTTAACTACCGAATATACTGTTCTTCCGCAAAGAGGATTGTTCAAGGTATACGAGCTGGAAGAAGATGCGACAGGCGGTGAAAAAGTAAAAGTAACCAGAAAAGAATTTATTGATGATAAATGGACGACTAACATCAAAACCTATCCTATAAACGAATATTATAAAGATTAGCAATGAAGATACAAAAGGAAATTGATTTTATTCTGGCAGTAGATGCCTTAAAAAATGTACAGAGAAGAAATTACAATGCAGACGATTCCCGAAGAGAAAACACTGCCGAACATTCGTGGCAGATCATTATTTTAGCTCAAATCTTATTTCCTTATGCCAAAAACAGAGCAGATATCGATTTGCTGAGAGTGATAAGAATGCTTTCTGTTCACGATTTGGTAGAGATTGAAGCAGGAGATACTTTTCTTTTTGATGAAGCAGCAATGGTTGGCAAGTTTGAAAGGGAAAATTTATCCGCTCAGAATATTTTTGGAATTTTGGATGAACCTATCTGTTCAGAATTTTTTAATCTTTGGCTGGAATTTGAAGAAGAGCAAACTCCGGATGCTATTTTTGCCTGTGCCATCGATAGAATTATGCCTTTTATTTTAAATTCTCACACTTCGGGAAAAAGCTGGACAGAAGCTGCCGTAACCGAAAAGCAGGTAAGAAATATGCTTGAAAATGCAATTACCCGAGCTTCTGATGAAATGGGAGAGGCTTTTGAGTATTTAATGATTAAAAATCTTGAAACTGAAAAGGTTTTGAAAGAAACTTTTAACAGTGATATTTAAAGATGAAAACTTTGGTGTACAGATTGTTATGTTTTCTCTAAAAAAGTTATGCAGACAAAAGATTACAGCAGAGAAGAATTAGATTATCATCAAAGCGAAAATAATTACACGCTTTTAATACCAAAAAAGTTTTTAAACGCGAAAGATATTAAAGTTCTGAAAAAAAATTCTGACGGAACGTATTCTGATGCAGAAGTAGAAATACGCGATGAAAATCACCATATTTTAATTATAACGACCATTCCTATAGATATTCGATTAGAGATTCTTGATGATAAATTGTAGAATTTCGTTTGAGATTAAAAATAGTTTGGCGGGCAAAGCCCGCCGAAACCTTTAAGAAAACATCTTAAAATTGATTCCGGCGACCGAAGGTCGCCGGAATCGCGCATTTATAGTATTTGAATTGGTTTCTTAGAATCATCAATTGCGACAAAAGTAAAATCTCCCACAATTGCTTTTTCTCTTTCATAAGAATACATTTGCTCGGTGTAGATTTCTACATTTACTTTCATACTGGTTTTTCCGACATGCGTTACTTTTCCGATAAGTTCTACGATTGTTCCTGCGGGAATAGGTTTTTTAAAATCAATTTTATCGCTGCTTACCGTCACTACTCGTTTTCTTGCGAATCTTGTTGCGGTAATAAAAGCAGCTTCATCCATCAATTGCATGGCTGTTCCTCCGAAAAGCGTGTCGTAATGATTGGTTGTATTAGGGAAAACCGCTTTAAAAATTCGGGTTTCAGAGTTGGCAATTCTTTCTTCTGTAGTCATATTTCATTATTAATTAAAGCGAAAATGAAATATATTGAAACAAACAGACAGATCAGAAACAGGAATTTCTGAAAAAACTATAAGATCAACAAACTTCAAATCGCGAAAGTTTTTGTCTGAAAAAAATGGCAGGTCTCCTGACTTGTAACATCTTTATTCCCTTCCCATGCAGTTTTGCACAGTGGTTTTTTTAATAAAGACTTCTGTTACTTTACAGTTGCGCGACAGTTCGTGATTTTCACACGATTCCCTTTTCATTTGCGGTTAAGCAAAACCATTTTCTGAAAAGTTAGCATCTAACTTTCCGATTGCAAAAATAATGATAAATAGATGAATTATTCAGGATTTTTTAAAATAATCTGGCTGATTACTCTTCCTTCTTTTATAGTCCAAAGTGTAGTGTATCGGTTGGCTCCGGAACCATTGATCATGTATAGGAAAATATGATCGTCATCAATAGAAGTTACACCCATGTTTTCAAAATCCATAGTTGGCTGAAACATATTTTTAATAGCTTCTCTTACAAAAACAGAACCTCTTCCCGGTTGTTGTACTCTGACAGATTTAATTTCTGTCATTCCCGAAGGAAGTTCTTTATCAATTCCCCAAGGTTTTATTTTGTCAATAGTTTTTATATTTCCGTCTGCATCTTTTTCCTGCTTACGGTAGCCTGCGTTGGACGGGTAAATATCAATCACCACTTTACTTCTCTGTGCAGTAGGAATTTTAGGATTGTTGTTATCAGTAAAAATAATTGATTTTCCGTTTTTAGATTTCGTGGGAGTATATTTCGGAAGCTGATCAATAAAAGCAATACGATCTTTATTCACCATTCCTTCTTTCGATAGACTGTCATATCTTACAAAAGGTTTATCTGCATCATCTTTTTCAGGATATTTTATCCAGATCCAGTCGGTTTCTCCGGGAGCAGGTTTTACATAAACAAAAACATCACCCCTTTTCATACGGATTTTGTCTACGATTTTACGGTAATCTTCTTTATGTACACGTACCATTGCATATCCTTCAGTTGCTTTTACAACTCCGAAAGGAACTTTGCTCTGTGCATGAATGAACGAAGAAGAAAAAATAGTGAATACCGATAAATAAATCGCTTTGTATATGAAAGTCATTGGAGAATATATTTATAGTTCAAAGATATAAATTAAATATTTTTCGGAAGATAATTAAATCTTGTCAATTCTGTTAAATCTTTTATAGGTTTTAAATAGGTATCTGAAAGGAGATAAATACGGTCTGAAACATCCAAAACCTCCTGATATTGATGATCTGAGATAATGAAACCTTTATTTTTTGTCTGCTCTTGAATTATATTTTTAATTTCATAAACAATTTTTGGTGAAAGACTGTGAAAAGGCTCATCTAATAAAATGAATTCAGCTTTTGAAAAAATGATCAGTAAAACTTCCAAAATTCTTAATTCTCCACCGGAAAGGTTTCCGGGAATTTCATTGATGAAAGGTTGTATTAATGTTGAGTTTAAAAGTTCTGCAGCGTTTTCAGCATTGCAAAACAACTCTATAAGCTTATTTATTTTAATGTTTTTAGGCAGAAAAGAATTTTGTGGTAAATATGAAATCCTGTTTTTACGATCGGATTGATTTTTTAAAATAATCTCGTTAAATTTTATAAATTGTGTTTCTCCTTTTAATGTTCCGAAAATTATCTTGAAAAGCGTTGATTTTCCCGAACCGTTTCTGCCTAAAATTCCTACAGTTTCACCTGTTTTGCAATTTAAAAATACTTCTTGCAAAATTTTTTGTTCACTAAGCGATTTTGTGATACTGTCCACATGAAGCGTACTCATAGAAAGAAGGTGATCATTTTTATTATTAAACCGAAAGATAAAGTGAAAATCCACAGAAGTAATCTTGAAAACCCAAAATTTGCATAAAAATAGTACTCGCTTTTCAATCTTAATTCATAAATAAAATAATGCATCAAAGGTAGAAGTAAAATAAAACACAGTCCAAAATTTTCAAAACTGAATCCTAATTGAAAAGTCAATAATACAGAAAATAAAACCGTCGGAATCAGCAGTTTTCTGTAAAAGATCCATAAGATTTTAAAATCGGTCAGCATTTTTCAAAAATAAGAATATTATTGATCACTTATTGATGAATATTTTCACGACTTTGAAGTAATTATAAATTTTAATACTAATTTTAGGGAAATAAATCAAATCATTAGATATGACAAAAAAACTACTTTTTTTATTTTTAATTTTATCAGGAATTTCATTGTATCAGAGCAAAGTAATAGGAGACTCTAAACCTTTGTTGTTTTGTGATAATCTGGCTCCCACCAATTTTCAGGTTATCAATATTACACAATCTTCCGTAAGTGTGAGTTGGGCTTTAGATCCGAATACTTCCGATTATATTCTGAGAATTCGTCCCGTAGGTGCTTTCGCTTGGTTATCATCTCCTTTGCAGACCAATAGTTTGGGTAATTATACTTTTTCAGGATTGATGTCTTGTACAAATTATGAAATTCAGGTTTCAAAAGTTTGTGTTTCTCAGGGAAATTGGACTGCTTCTTTATTATTTACCACTTTATCTAATGGTACTTGTAGCCTTGCGATTAACGAAGCTAAGGAAAATTTATCCATCAATATCTATCCAAATCCTGTTTCAGATATTTTGAATATTTCAGGAATATCTCAGGAAACTGACTTTGAAATTTATAATGCAGCAGGACAAAAAGTAAACTCAGGAAAGGTTTCGGACAATAAAGTAAATGTTCATAAGCTTTTAAAAGGAATTTATTTCATTAAAATTAAAGATAGAACAAAAGAAAATCGATTGAAATTTCTTAAGAAATAAACAAAAAAGAGAGTGTTAATAAACATTCTCTTTTTTTATAATTAATCTTTTCTGAGTTTTGCTTTAACTCCATTCTCAGTAATGATTTTTCTGAGTTCTGAAATTTGATCTTTGTCCATTTTTTCTTTCTGGATCATATTCATGGTTTGAGCACTTTGATAAATCAAAAACCAATCTTTGTTTTCTTTTACTTTAAAAACGGTGTTCCAAGTGAAATCTCCCTCGAAAGTTTCTCCTTTCGTCAGAACTTTTTCGTCAATGAAAGTATAAATAATTTCTTCCTGAATTTTCTTATTAGAATAAAATGCATTTTTCAAACGAAAGTAAGTACGAACAACAATGAAAATGAATAATACTGAAAACCAAATAGCTGCTGATTTATAAATTTCCTTTGTCTCAAGTTCAGCATTATAAAGATTTAGTCCTAAAACAAGCATTATGATTAAAGAGAAAATAATAATTCTCGGCAAAGAATTTTTAATATTGAAATTTAAAAAATCTCTAAATGTAATATGAGTTTTAACAATCATCAATAAATTTTAAATTCTCTCCAATTCATCAGAACTGATCACGGTTTTAAAACTTCCGTAATTGACGGTCACCTTATTTTTAGAAATAGTTTCAATGGTTCCTACGCTTGTGCTTCCTGTAATTCTTACACGTTGCCCGACTTTCATCCACACTGCACGGTCAGTTTTACGTTTTTCTTCTATTTTTTCGTTGGTTTCAGAAATTTTTTCAATCACTTCTTCTTTCTTCAGCTGTTGCGTGATTTTTCTTTTTACCACCTGAAGGCGTTTGCTTTCATCTTTATCGGCTCCTATTTTCCTGAATTTTTCCTGTTCCAGAATTTTTACAAAATCTTTCACCACGTCTTTTCGGGATTTTCCTTTCACGTAGCTGTCGATAAAACCTTCAATCTTTGCCCCGAACTGAAGTTTGCGGTGTTCATCTTCATACAGTTTCTGGAAATTGAAAAGCTTTTGCTGAAGCTGCTCATTCAGTTTTTGGAGATTGTCTCGCTTATCTTCTACAGAGCCTTTTCTTTCGGCAAGATCGGTCTTCAGTTTTTCAACTTCAAATTTTTCCTGCTGAAGTTTTACGATGGTTTTGTCTAAGTTTACAATATCATGCTCCACTTTTTTCTTCGCAGAATGAATGATAAATCTTGGAATTTTATTCTTTTCGGCAACCTCAAAAGTGAAAGAACTTCCTGCCTGTCCCAGTTCAAGTTTGTACATCGGTTCCAGAGTTTCTTCATCAAAAAGCATCGCTGCATTTTGTGCATTCGGAAGTTGCTCTACAACCAGTTTGATGTTCGTGTAATGCGTGGTTATGATGGCAAAACTTTTCTTGTCATAGAAAAATTCAAGGAAACTTTCGGCTAATGCGCCTCCCAGTTCGGGATCAGATCCTGTTCCGAATTCATCAATTAATAAAAGCGTTCCGGGATCAGATTCACGAATGATTCCGCCCATTTTCTTCAATCTCGACGAATAAGTAGAGAGATGATTTTCAATAGATTGATTGTCACCAATATCGGTCATTATTTTATCAAAGAAAAACATTTCAGATTTTGGATGCGCAGGAACCAGAATTCCTGTCTGAATCATCAGTTGCAACAATCCTACAGTTTTTAATGTAATTGATTTTCCACCGGCATTCGGACCGGAAATACAGATGATCCTGTTGTGATCGGTTAAGCTTAAAGATTGCGGGAAAATTGTTTTGTTTTCCGCTTTATTTCTCAGCCAGAGTAGCGGATGAAAAGCTTCCCGCAGTTTCAAAGTTTTGTGACGGTTTATTTTTGGTAAAATACCGTTTACAAGTTCTGCAAATTTTGCTTTTGCTCTGGTTAAATCCAGATCAAAAATATAAATCTGGTATCTCCAGAGCTGTGGCTGAAAAACGGCAAGTTCTGCAGTAAGCTGTCTCAGGATTTTATCAATTTCTTTTTTTTCTTCTTCCTGATTTTCCCTGAGTTTAAAATAATGGTTTACAACACTGTCCGGCTGAATGTAGGTGATAGATCCTGTTTTTGAAAGTCCTAAAACTCTTCCCGAAACTCTTTTCTTATAAGCCGATTTTACTGCCAAAACACGCATATCTTCAATGATGCTTTCCCGAATATCATCCAGAAAATCACTTTGCCCGTAATTGAATAAAGCACGGTTGAAATTCTCCTGAATTGCTTTTTTGGCAACCTGAATTTCTGCTCTCAATTTTTTCAGAATGGGTGAGGCTTCACTTTTTACTTCTCCAAAACGATTGAAAACCTTGTCGACTTTATCAATAATTTCTTTTTTAAATTCCAAAACAGAGGCTTCCTGCATAAGATTGGGGAAAGTATCGGGCATTGTCGGGAAAAACTTCTGAAGTTTTCCTATTTGTTCAGTAAGGGTTTTTATTTTAATAAAAGCTGAATTTTCGAGACGGTAATTCTCAATCAGCATCAGTTTCAGTTCGCTCTCAATATCTTCATATTCATCAAACGGTATCGCATTTGAACTTTCAAAACTCGACAGATATTCGGAAGTTTTTTTCAGCGAAAGTTCTGCCTCATCAATTTTCATCGGACGAAGCTCAAGGATTTTTTCTCTCGTTTTCGGAGAATAGGCAAAAGGAGCAATTTCCGCGAGCAATTGCGGAAACTCTAATTCGTTTAAATCTTCTTTATTTATATACACAGTGCAAATTTAGTGAGAAAATGTGAATGTGATGTTGTGGTGTTTGAAAATGAGCATCTTTACTTCTTATTTAACCATAAAAATTAAAAATTTATATAATATGTTTTTTAAACTTAAATCTTTTACCACATAGTTTGTCATCCCGTAGGGATCTCGTCTTAGTATTAGAAAATAGATTGATAAGATTCTAGTTTAGATCCCTACGGGAAGACAAACTGTACGGTGATTGATTTAGTTTTTACTACTTTTGAAATATGAAACTGGAAACCGAAAGATTAATTTTAAAGCCGATCAACGAAAGCTATGTTGAAGACATTTTAAAAATAAGAAGCAATGAAGTTGTCAATCGGTTTGTAAAAAGAATTCCACTAAAAACAAATTATGATGCGCTGGATTTTATTTTAACCATCAAAAAAGAGTTCAGAATAATGAAACTTTTTACTTCGGAATTACTTATAAAAATCAACAAAATCTTTTAGGAACAATTTGCTTATACAGATTTTCTGAAGACCGAACTGAAGCAGAAGTCGGTTATGAATTATTACCCGATTATCACAGAAAAGGAATAATGTCTGAAGCTTTGTCTGCGGTTTTAAATTTTGGTTTTAATGAATTAAATTTGCAGGAGATTTTAGCTTTTACCAATAAGTTCAACGAAAACTCAAAAGGACTTCTTTTGAAACATGATTTCGTTTTGCAAGAGGGAATGATTGATGAAGGTTTTCCTGATAATTTGGTTTTTAGTTTGATGAAAAAAGTTAATTGATAAAATTATTCAAATTCAAATGTCGAAAAATATTGTCGCAATTTTAATAAGTATTCTTATTCTCTTTTTTTCAGTAAAGGACTTTGGATTTATATTTATTTCACTGCCAATTTTTGTTTTTTTATCTTATAACTTATCAAATTTAATTCTACAATTTAGTTCTAAGAAATTAGATAAAGGAAAAACTAAAAATTTTGAATGGATATTTCTAATACCTCTTTTTATTATTTTGATATTTGGCAGGTATTTTGAAAATACAATTGGAGGTTATGAGTTGTTTTGGAAATCTGCTTTTGCAAGTCTCATTTTTAGCAGCTCCACAGTTTATATTCTATCATTATATTATAATTTTAGTAATGACAAACCTAAAATAAATAATGTTCTTAGTCTTAGTATTTTTTTTCTATTATTAATACCTTCATTAAGTATATATATTAATTATAGATTTTCAATTTCTCCTGACAGAAAAGTGATTGTTGAGATTACTGAAAAATATATTAATAATGGTTCAAAAGGCGGTAAATCGTATGAAATTTTCATAAAGACCAGATTTGACACGAACGAAAGACTGGAAATATCCCGAGAATTCTACGATGAGATTTCTAATATTAATCAAAATGTAGAACTCACTTTGTCGAAAGGTGTTTTAGGATATGATTATGTAAAAAAAATAGAAAAACATTAATTTTAAAAATTCAAATTAATCTTATGACTTGGACAGAAATTTTAGCACCAATAAAAAGCACGCCTTACTTTACCAATCTTTGGGAAAAAGTAAAACAGGAATACGCAAATACAAAAGTTTTTCCGCCAAAAAAACAGATTTTCAGAGCGTTAGAAATTACACCTTTTAATGATATCGAAGTGGTAATTATTGGGCAAGATCCTTATCATAACGATTTTCAGGCAAATGGTTTGTGTTTTTCTGTTTCCGAACAGGTAACTGCGCCGCCTTCTCTTAAAAATATTTTCATTGAGTTAAAAGATGATTTGGGAATCGAAAGAACTTCAAAAGAATTGGATGATTGGGGAAAACAAGGTGTTTTGATGTTGAATGCAACCTTAACTGTTCGTGCACACACTCCGAATTCTCATAAAGATTTGGGTTGGGAAACATTCACCAATTATATCATCAAAGAAATTTCAGATAAAAAGGAAAATGTAGTCTTTGTTTTGTGGGGCGCTTTTGCACAGAAAAAAGCCGAACTTATAGATCCGGCTAAACATTTTATCTTAAAATCGGCACATCCGTCACCTTTTTCTGTTTATAAGGGGTTTTTCGGAAGCAAACCATTTTCAAAAATTAACGAATATCTGGTTTCAAAAGGCAAGAAACCTATCGCATGGTAGAATTTTCTCCGCCTTTAGTAATTACGATTCCTATTCTGTATTTTCCGGCAAGCGATTTTGCTCCTTCTCCGGCAGCAGGAGCAGGATTTACCTCAACCAAAGAAATGGTATACCCATTGAAAAAGGTAGATTTGTGATAGTTTCTGCCTTCATTTTCTGTAGTTGCTAAAGGGATCGTCATAGGTCGTGTTGTTGTTCCCATGAATTCTATATTTGCAACAGCAGCACCTTGCCAAACACAGTTCACTCCTTCCGGACAGCGGCTGTCTTCAGAAACATTTTTGAAAGTGACATTCATTTGATATTCTTCCAGAAATTTATTTTCACCTTCTGTAAAATAAATAATCTTTCCTTCTATATTTTTACTTTTCAAATCTTTTGCAGTCACTTTTTCAGAATTTTTGATTTCTTTCTGAGCATTGCAGTTAGTTAAAAACAATAAAGCAAAACCAGATATTATAACTTTATAAAACATATCTTTTAAATTATATTAACGATATCCAAAACTACAACAAATAACATGGCCAAACCTACGACAAGACTAAAACCAGTACCGTAGATAAATCCTACGAAAGCTCCTTTTGTAGAGCGCAAAGCCTTATTCATATCCTTACTGTCATGGAGAAGTTCACCAATAAAAACTCCGGCAAACATTCCCACTAAAAATCCGAGCGGAATAGGAAGAAAAATCCCTACAAATGTTCCGACAACTGATCCTATGCTTCCCCAACGTGTTCCGCCGTATTTCCGATTGGTTTTTGCAGGAATTACATAATTTAAAACCACTGAAGCCAGTGTAAGAATCACAAATGCCCAGATGTAAATTACCGACATATCTGAATCTGTTCCGTATTTATAAATTAAAAGTCCGCCAAGACTTAAAACGAGTCCGGGTAAAACGGGTAAAAACGTTCCGAGTACGCCTAAAATCAGTAAAATAACTGCAATAATCGAGATAATAGTATGATCCATATATTAGTTTTAATAAAAAAAGTGACTCCGAAAAGTCACTTTGTATAAGTATCAATTTTCAAGCCGATTTTTCTAAAGATTAAGAATTACGTATTGTAAAATTACTCCTGCATTACCGATGTTTCCTGAAGCATGATTGTGGAATGTAGTATAATAGATATAGCCGCTTCCCGCAGCTCCTGAACAAGGACCCACCGTTGCTCCGAGTGCCACTAAAAATGGTACCGCCGCCTGCGGAACAGAAATACTGATTTGGATGTTACCCGGAAGTGTGATACATACTGTAGTAAACGTTGTATTTGGAGCGTTTCCTATTGGCGTAGCAGGAATTCCTGTAGCTGTAAATTGGTTGGTTCTTAGCATTAAAGCATCGTTTGTAGAAGAATCTTTTACTAAAACTTCCCAATAAGTGGGATCATAGTTGATTATTTTCTGCCATGATCCAAGATCATAATTGATGTTTAATGTGTTGAAACCCAATGCGGCCGTTAAACCTACATTGTTTACCGTTGCAGCAAGCATGCCGGAAGAACCTGTATTTTTTGAGCATAATTTCGCATCCGGAACAAAGCCTCCCGAAAGACCACAGTTATTTGTATTGTCGTTTCCGCCAACAAGATAAGCAACATCCCAGTCTGAAGCATAGATACTTCCTCCGTTCGCAACAAATATCGCCAGATTGGTATCAATGACAGGATAAAGCGCTTGGTTGGTTGAGTAGTTTCTCGAACCGCAGTTTAGGAAAACGATGTCGTACTGTGCTAATATATTGATGTTTGCAAGATCAGCATTGGTGATTTGTGTTGCGGTATATCCCAAACTTAGAATGATATCTTCAATTTTATCATACGAACCTTTCACATAGGCAATCTTTGCAACCTGATTCAGTTTTGTCTGGGTTGCGGTGAGAGTTACAGTTTCATTGTCTTTTACTGTGGCAGAAATTTCTGTGCGGAAATTACTTCCATTTCCGGTCTGTATATAAACTGTACGTGCGCCAACAGGAGCTTCGAGAACAAAATTACCATCGGAATCTGATAAGGTGTGGTAAATTTTATATTTTTCGTCAAATGTGAAAACTGAAGCTCCGCCAATAGGCTTGCTTCCGTTTTGTGACATCACCTTACCGGATAGTTTTCCTGTTTTAACTACAGTTTGTGCAGTAGTTTCCGGCTGTGTTTCGGTTTCTGATCTACAAGATCCTAATGATAATAGGAGTAGAACAATAAATAGTAAATTGAATCTTTTCATGTAAATAGTTTTTATGTTTAGATTACTAAATTAATGAATTTATTGCGTATTTTTTATTTTTATTTGAATTAATTTGATTAATTATTATTTATTTTCAATAATTGTTGCCGAAATTTGTTGTGGTAAGGCTTTTGCTGATTCTAATTTTATTAAATTTGCTGTAATGAAAGACGAGTTAAAAGATACCAAAGATTTTTTGCAGAACATCAGCGATCAGATTCATTATTTTGTAAAAGATAATGTTTACAGTGACCTCGTTCTTACCGTTCAGATTCTACTCAAGTTTATTTTTCTGGCAGGGCTTATTTATGCAATAGATTTTATTTTAAAATTAATCGTGAATTTGATATTCAGGAATTTTTTTGATAAAGAAAAATATCCCATCTTCAAATCTATTTATCAATCCAGGATTACGAATTCTTTAGCTCATTTATCTGCTTTAGCTTTTGCAGGATCGGCACTTTTCTCTATATTTTACAGACATCCGAAAAGTTTTACTTTGCTTGAAGTGATTGTAAATCTTTCAATCATCTTTGTAATAGCAGGAATGCTGTTCAGAGTATTAAACACATTCAGAAATTACTTTGTAATAAAGCAGGATTTTTACAAAATAATGGCACTTAATGCGATTTCAGAGTCAGTGAAAATTTTTGGTATTTTCATTCTTACTGTTATCGCTATCTGTACTATTTTCGGTATAAAAGGAGGTACTATTTTAGGAAGTTTAGGAGCAATTACCGCTGTTTTGGTCTTGGTTTTCAGAGATACAATTTTGGGTTTTGTTACAGGTCTTCATGTTGCGACATCACGAAGTCTGAAAGTGGGTGACTGGATCGGAATTCCAAAATATAATATTGAAGGAAATATTCTGGAAATTAATCTCTTAACCACTAAAATTACCAATTTTGATAAAACAATTTCTTCAATTCCCACATATGATTTATTAACGACTGAGATTAAAAATCTTCAGGTCATGTCGGAATCTAATACCCGAAGAATTAAAAAGTCAATTTACTTTAATATCAATTCATTTAAATTTTTAAACGTTGAAGAGATTGAAAAATTAAAAGAAATTAATTTAATTGAAGATTATTTAAATGAGAAAACTTCGGAGATTAATTTAGAAAAAGAGACCATCGAGCATAAAGATAAAATTATCAATGGAAGACAGCTTACCAATGTTGGGGTTTTCAGATATTATACTCAAAAGTATCTTGAAAATGATCCCGAAATTGATAAAGAAAGCCCGATTATGGTTCGTCAGTTAGAAATCACAACGCAGGGTCTTCCGATGGAAGTGTATTGCTTTGCCAACGATTCCAAATGGGAAAAATTTGAGCAGATTCAGGCAGATATTTTCGACCATTTGTTGGTAGCTTCCAAAGAATTTGATTTGCAGATTATGCAGATAGGTCTACCAAAATAATTTAATTTCATTAAGATTTAAAGTCAGATAATAGGACGATGTACAGACTGAATCTATTATCTCATTTGTATTATTAATATCTATAAAAATGACAAAACTAAGCGTAAACATCAATAAGATTGCAACCATAAGAAACGCAAGAGGCGGAGAAACACCAAGCGTAACAGAAGCGGCAGTTAAAATTCAGGAGTTTGGAGCGCACGGAATCACCATTCATCCAAGACCGGATGAAAGACACATCACAAGAAAAGATGTTTATGATCTGAAGCCTTTAGTTACTACAGAATTTAACATCGAAGGAAATCCACACAGAGATTTTATTGATATGGTTTTAGAAGTAAAACCCGAACAGGTTACTTTGGTTCCCGATGCTGATGATGCCATTACCTCCAATGCAGGTTGGGACACCAAAAAGCATCTTGACTATTTGCAAGAAATTATTACTGAATTTAAAAATGCAGGAATAAGAACTTCGGTTTTTCTTGATCCAACACCGGAATTGGTAGAATATGCTTTTAAAACTGGTGCAGACCGAATTGAACTGTATACCGAAGCTTACGCAAAAAATTATACCATTAATAAAGAGCAGGCTATAAAATCTTACTATGATACAGCGGTTGTAGCGAATGAATTTGGTCTCGGGATTAATGCAGGTCACGATTTAAGCTTAGAAAATTTAAAATATTTTGCAGATCATATTCCGAATTTGCTGGAAGTTTCTATCGGTCATGCTTTGGTTTCTGAAGCTCTGTACATGGGAATGGAAAACACGATACAGGCTTATTTGAAGAGATTAGCAAAATGGGATAAATAGAAACTAGAAGTTAGTATTGCAATCCCTTTTACTAATATCTAGTTTCTAACTTCTAACATCTTATATAAATTATGGAAATTTTACATTCAAAAATATTCGGCGAAGCTCTTTCGTCTACACCACTTTTAGTATTTCATGGTTTATTTGGAATGCTTGATAATTGGGGAAGTTTCGGTAAAGAATTGGGCGAGCTTTTGCCGGTTCATTTAATTGATCTGAGAAATCACGGCAGAAGCTTTCATTCTGAAAGTATGTCGCATGATGATCTGGCAAACGATATTGCCCATTACATGAATCATTACGGGATCGAAAAAGCCCATGTTTTAGGACATTCTTTGGGCGGAAAAGCAGTGATGCAGTTTGCACTTAATTATCCAGAAAAAGTAGAGAGACTGATTGTTGTCGATATTTCACCAAAAGCTTACCCTCCACATCATCAAGGAATTATTAAGGCTCTTGAAACCGTTGATTTTGACATGCTTAAATCCAGAAATGAAGTGGAAGCAGTTCTCAGTCAGTATATTCCAGATAAATCAACTATTCAGTTTTTAGCTAAAAACTTGTATTGGGAAGAAAGTGGAGAAACTAAAAAACTTAATTGGAGATTTAATCTGAAAACGCTTTCAGAAAAGTACAACGAGTTTGTCTCAAACGCCATCAAATTTGGTGTTTTTGAGGGTGAAACTTTATTTATAGCAGGAGAAAAATCGAACTATATTTTGCCACAGGACAGTTTTGCGATAAAGCAACAATTTCCGAAAGCTCAGATTGTAACAGTGAAAAATGCTGCACATTGGGTTCAGGCAGATAATCCTGTAGAATTCAGCGAAGTGGTGAGAAATTTCTTAGATTTAAATTAAACTATAGCTTATTGAAAATTAAATTCTTACGATAAAATTTAATAAATGACATTGATGAATGTTCTACATTAGTGATAACTTATTTTTTAACGGTTCGTTTGTCATTCCGGAGGAATCTAAGAAACTGAAAATAAAGTCGGCTTAGAGATTGCTACGGAATGACAAATTACTACTTATTTTTTATAGTTGTGATCCTTCATTTATAATAATATCATACAAATTCAACCAAATAACCACATAAAATTTGCAAATTTGCAGGAATATGTAATTCACTAATTAAGCAGAAAACAAATCCATGATTTTTGTAACAGGAGCAACAGGAATTTTAGGCAGAATCATCGTTTTAGAACTTTTGAAAAGAGGGAAAACTGTGCGTGCTGCAAAAAGGCCAGCAAGTAATATAGATGAGGTGAAACATTCTTATCGGTATTATACAGAAACTCCGGAAGATTTTTTCAATAAAATAGAATGGGTAAATGTCGATTTCGACGATATTCATTCTTTACAGGATGCTTTGGCAGGCGTTACAGAAGTTTACCACTGTGCTGCAAAAGTGAGTTTTCATCCCAAAGATGAGAAAGAAATGTACCACACCAATATAAAAGGTACAGAAAATCTTTTATTTGCATGCGACGGATCTGAAGTTCAGAAATTTTTGCACGTAAGTTCCATTGCGGTTTTGGATGGTATTAATAAAAAAGGTGAACTGGATGAAGAATCAGACTTTAATCCGAAAATAGAACATTCTGCTTATGCAATTTCAAAGCATTTATCTGAAATGGAAGTCTGGAGGGCATCTGCAGAAGGATTAAATACCATCATCATCAATCCGGGAATGATTGTAGGAACCGGAAACTGGCAGCAGAGTAGTGGTGAATTGTTTTCGACTTTCGAGAAAAGCGGTTTTACATTCTCGGGCGGTTCTGCTTATGTTGATGTACGAGATGTTGCCAATATTGCCATAGATTTAATGGAGAAAAACAAATTCGGAGAACGTTTTATTCTGATTTCTGAAAGTAAAAAATATGAAGAAATCGGAAATCAGATCAGAAGAAAATTAGGTCTGAAAGATGCAAAAATTCTTTCAAAATCGATATTGAATATCGGAAGATGGCTCAATATCTTTTTCGGATGGCTTGTTCCGCAACTTAAAATGGCAACCAGAACCAATATAGAATCTGTAAATTCTTTCAGTACGATTTCTAATCAAAAAGTGAAAGACACTTTGAATTATGATTTTATTCCTGTTCAGGAAAGTGTAGATTTTCATCTCAACAATTATATTAACGACAAAAAGCTGAATACATTATAATGAATCTTGCAGAAGCAATCATCACTAAAAACGCAGAAAAGCATGCTTTCAAATCGGCAGTCGGTTTCAAAAAGAAAGAAGGCTGGAAAGAGCTGAGCTGGAAAAAATTCGGCGAAATTATTTTTAAAACTGCCAATGCATTAAAGGAGAACGGTGTCGGAGAAAACGATAAAGTCGCGATCTATGCAGATAATTCTGCAGAATGGCTGATTTTCGATTTGGCAGCACTGTCTATAGGAGCAGTTACGGTTCCTATCTATTCTACCAACAATGCTGAACAGGCAGAATATATCATTAATGATTCTCAGGCGAAGATTATTCTTGTAGGGAACCAGGCTCAGTATGATGCAGCATTTGAAATCACACAAAAAGAAAGCTCTCTGCAAACCGTTATTGTAACCAAAAAAGCAGTTTGGGTAAAAAAAGAAAACACTTTTTACCTTGAAGATTTTATTGCTAAGACTTCTCCCAAACTGGAGATTGTAAAAAAAGAATATGATGATTTAGCAACCATTATTTATACTTCCGGAACTACAGGTTTACCAAAAGGTGTAATGCTTAGCCACGGAAATTTCGTTAAATCTTTCGATGCACATTTTGAATATTTTAAGTTTAAAAACTTTGAGAACGAACTTTCTTTAGCATTTTTACCGCTCACTCACGTTTTCGAAAGATGCTGGAGTTTACTTTGTCTATATGGAGGTGCAAAAGTTTATTTCCTTGAAGATCCTAAAGATATCGCAGCAACACTGGAAGAGGTCAAACCTACGATGATGTGTGCAGTACCAAGATTTTTCCAGAAAGTGTATGCAGGAGTTCTGGAGAAAGCAAAAGAAAGCTCTCCATTAAAGAAAAAAATATTCGACTGGGCTGTTGAAACTGGAAAACAAACCGCTGAATTTAAAAGAACAGAAAAAGCTATTCCTTTCGGATTGATGGTAAAAAATTCTGTTGCCGATACGCTCGTTTTTAATAAAGTAAAACAGAAAATGGGTGGCAGACTTTGGTTTATGCCTTGCGGAGGAGCTTCTGTTTCTACTGATGTTACGCAGTTGTTTGAAGCAATGGGACTTCATGTCACAGTAGGTTATGGTTTAACAGAGACAACTGCGACATTAACAGCTTTTCCTTTCACTCATTTTGAACATGGAAGTTGCGGAAAACCTTTACCCGGTGTAGAAATCCGTATTGGAGAAAATGACGAAATTCTGGCAAAAAGGAAACGGCATTATGAAAGGGTATTATAACAAGCCAGAAGAAACCGAAAAAAGTTTTTACTCAGGATGGCTGGTTTAAAACCGGAGATGCCGGTAAATTTGATGAAAACGGCAATTTATTCATTACAGACCGTATTAAAGATCTGATGAAAACTTCCAACGGAAAATATATTGCGCCACAACAGATTGAAAATATTTTAACAAATAATAATTTTATCGGTCAGATTGTTTTGGTTGCAGAAGGAAGACAGTTTGTTTCCGCTTTGATAGTTCCGAATTTTGAATTTTTGGATGATTATGCAAAGAAAAATAACATCGCATTTACTCATCATGAAGATTTGGTTCAGAAGAAAGAGATTATCGATTTTTACAAAGACAAATTGAAAGAACTGCAGCATGAGCTTTCAGATTTTGAAAAGGTGAAAAAGTTTACTTTGATGCCTGCAGAATTTGAGATCAGCAGCGGAGAAATTACTCCGACATTAAAGGTAAAACGAAATGTGGTGCTGAAAAAATATGCCGATTTAATTGAAAAAATGTATTAAATAAAATTTCACAAATATTATTTATGAGAGTTAATTGATTTTCTGTAATGCTCTAAAAATCTTTTTGATCTTTGCTAAGTGAAACGCCTTTGCGAACTTTAAAACGGTTAGTAGTAAAGAAAATCTTAGCGTGCTTTGCGTTAAAAATTTATCCCTAAATAAAGCAAAGCAGACAATCATTAAATTTTATTTTAAAAACTCAACTATGACAACACAAGACTTCTTAGGAAAAGAAAATTATGATATAAGCTCAAAAACAGTTTCAGAAAGCTGTCCGTCAAATATTGCCTTAATCAAATATTGGGGGAAATATAAAGATCAGATTCCTGCAAATCCAAGTATCAGTTATACTTTAAATCACTGTAAAACCAATACAACAGTTGAATTTTTTGCAAATGAACCCTTTTCTGTACAGACTTTTTTAGCAGGAAATGAAGAACTTAAATTTGCAGAGAAAATTGAAAAATACTTCAGAAATATTGAGCAATATCTTCCCTGGATTTTAAAGGGAAAATACATCATCAAAACTGAAAATACTTTTCCTCACAGTTCGGGAATTGCAAGTTCGGCTTCTGGTTTTGGAGCAATTGCAAGATGCTTAATGAATTTAGACAAAACTTTTTCAGGAAAAACATCTGAAGAAGAATCATTAAAAAAAGCTTCTTTTTTAGCAAGATTGGGAAGCGGAAGTGCCTGCAGAAGTCTGTATAATGGTTTGGTTGTGTGGGGAGAATCTGATGAGGTTGAAGGAAGTTCAGATCTTTTTGCCGTAAAATATTCTGATGATGAAATTCATTCTGTTTTCAAAAATTTTAATGATTGGGTTTTACTGATTCATGAAGGTGTAAAAAGTGTTTCTTCCACAGTAGGACACGGTTTAATGAACACCAATCCGTATGCGGAAAGAAGATTTCAGGAAGCGAGAGAAAATTTCATTCCGATGAAAGAAATTCTGAAATCTGGTAATATGAATGCTTTTATTAAATTGGTAGAGCACGAAGCTTTAACGCTTCACGCTATGATGATGATGAGCGATCCTGCTTTTATTCTGATGAAAACCGGAACTCTGGAAGTGATTAATAAGATTTGGGATTTCAGAAGAGAAACTTCTTTACCGTTGTTCTTTACTTTAGATGCAGGTGCAAATGTTCATTTGCTGTTTCCAAATGATGGTTCTGAAGACAAGATTAAAACATTTATTGAGGCAGAATTGCTTCAACATACTCAGAAAAATGGAGTAGTGAAAGATGTAATGGTTTTCTAAGAATGGTCTATGAAAAATAAGATTAGTGGTGAAGTAGTTGATTATATTTTAGTAGTAATTGCAAATTTAGCTTTTGCATTGATTTTTATTTTCGGAAATTATAGACTGGATTGGTTTGGTGTTTTACCAGATTATGCTCCTCATAATTTCGGATTTAATGTTGGAATCATCATTCCTCTTACTTTAATTTGTTTTGTATTATCTTTACTAGTAATATTTAGAGTTTTCTTAAGCTGGAAAAAAAGAATAAATAAAATGGATAGTTATTTTCTAGTCTTTTTCTCTTTACCTGCTATTATTCTGATTGTTAGAATCTTTGTATTTCTAGTAATTGATATTTTTACTTATGACTATTAGTGTGATTCTATAGATATATTTGAAACCAAAAGAAAGGAATAATAAATAATTTTGTCATGCTTTCAGTAAGATTATCATAGTATGAAATTTTATTTTTTCATCAATCTTCTGTTACCACCGCATCACGGTCACCGTCTTCTTTTATTCCTTCCTTAATAATTTCTTCGGCTTCGGCTACTTCTTCGGCGTCTGCTTCTTCCACACGTTCTTCCTGTTCATCATTATGATGATCAATAAAAAACTCACAATACACAGGAAGATGATCTGAACCGAAATTTTCTAAAGTTTTTAAATTTTCTATAAATACATCTTCGCTGTGAAACATCAGATCTATAGGAAATCTTAAAAGTTGATATTTTGCATGGAAGGTAGAAACAAACGAATGCCCAACCCGCGGATCGATTAAATGACTTGTCTTTCTGAATAAAATAGATGATTGTGACCAAGCTACATTATTGAAATCTCCGACTACAATTACTGGTTTTTTAATCTCCTGAACACGTTTTGCCGTACTCAGAAGATCGCCGTCTCTTTCTTTTGAAGTTTCTTCTTCCGTAGGGCTCGGTGGAGGCGGATGAATCCCGAAAAATACAAATCTGAAGCCGTCTTTGGTTTTCAAATGCGCTTCTATACTTGGAATGTCATCTGCTACAAAAAAATGAGTGGTAGATTCTTCAATTTCCATTTTAGAGTAGAAATGCATTCCGTACGTATTTTCAAGCGTCACTTTATGCTGAAAAGGGTAATCTTTCTCCAAAACCTGAAGTGCTTTTTCCCAATCACCATTACTTTCCATCGTCAGGAAAAGATCTGGTTTGTGTTTATTGATAAGATTGATGAATTGCTGATAATCTTTATTAAACTGGTAAACATTTGCAGAAACAAAATGATATTTTTCTGAAGAATTCTGGCTTCTCTGATGTCTTTTTACACGATAAAGTCGGGTATATCTTATCAAAGTGATCCCATGATAAATGAAAATTACGAGTAATAAAGCCTGATAATACCAAATGTCTTTAAAACTGAGGAAAAAACCAAAGCCAAAGACAATTAAGCTGATGTAAGCGATCTGAATTTTACCAAAATCCGGGACTCTGAAAATCCAGTGAGAACTTGGAATTTTTGGTAATACCGTTAAAATCAATAATAAGGCTACAAAAACCAAATAAACTTCCCCCATATATTTTAAAATAACACGTAAATGTAAGATATTTTGAGGCAATTTACAGTCTGTTTCTTTTTAAAATTTGTTAATAACAACGCTCATCCTGCAATATATTTATTATTTTTATTGCTTTGAAATTGTTTAAGATGAATAAATTAATTGGAATTTTTATCTTGCTGAGTTCTTTTTGTTTCGGGCAAAAAACTGAAGAAGATCTGGTAAAGCAAACTGTTGAAAAACTTTTCATGGGAATGAAAAATGCAGATTCAGAAATGATACAGTCGGTTTTTGCGGAAACTGTTATCATGCAGACCATTGCAAAAGACGGATCTGTAAAAACTCAAAATGTAAAAGACTTTATTGCTTCTGTTACAACTTTGCCAAAAGGTGATGCAGATGAAAGAATAACTTTTCAGGGTATTCATATAGATGGAACTTTGGCGAGCGTTTTCACTCCGTATGAATTTTATTATCAGGGGAAGTTTTCGCACTGCGGATCCAACAGTTTCCAATTGGTGAAACAAAATAATGAATGGAAAATTCAATATCTTATTGATACAAGAAGAAAGGACTGCAAGAAATAACCTGATTATCTATGATTTTTAATAGTTAAAAAATACTTTGTGGTCTCAGTTAAATAGAACGCCTTAGCGAACTTAAGCAGGCAGTAGACAAATAAAACTTTGCGCACTTTGTGTTAAAATTTAGCCTTTTAAATAGCAGATAATCATTAAAATAATTAGAAAAATGAAAATTCACCATATTGCCATTATCTGTTCAGATTATGCAACCTCAAAAGAATTTTATACTGAAATTTTAGGATTAAAAATTCTACGTGAAGTTTACCGTGAAGAAAGAGAATCCTACAAACTAGATTTAGGAATAGGAGATCATTATGTTATCGAATTATTTTCTTTTCCAAACCCACCGAAAAGACCTTCCAGACCGGAATCCTGTGGATTGAGACATTTGGCTTTTTCAGTTGAAAATGTGAAAGAAAAAAGAAACGAATTAATTACGAAAGGATTGAACTGCGAAGAAATTCGTATTGATGAATTTACAGGAAAAGAATTTTTCTTTACTCAGGATCCTGATCAGCTTCCGTTGGAGTTTTATGAAATGTAAATCTTAATAACATTAAATATAATGATGAAAAGACTTTTAATAATTGCTGCATTCTCTGCTGTTACCAATCAGCTTAATGCGCAGAAGGTGAATGAACCAAAAGATCATCCGAAAGAATGGTCGCAATCTTATGAACCGTTCAGGATTGCCGGAAATTTGTACTATGTAGGAACTTATGATCTGGCTTCTTATCTGATTGTAACGAATAAAGGAAATATTTTAATTAATACAGGACTTGCGGATTCGCTTCCGATTATTAAAAATAATATTAAAAAGCTAGGTTTTAAATATCAGGACACTAAAATATTGTTGCTTACACAAGCTCATTATGATCATTTGGGAGCAATGGCTACAATCAAAAAAGAGACGGGAGCAAAATTGTATGCAGATGAAGCCGATGCAGATGTTTTGAAAAGTGGTGGTAAATCTGATTATGAACTGGGAAAATATGGAGTGACTTTTAAACCTGTAAATCCGAATTATATTTTAAAAGATCAAAATGTGGTAACACTTGGAAATACCAAAGTGACGATGCTCCATCATCCCGGTCATACAAAAGGTTCGTGCAGTTTTTTATTTGAAACAAAAGACAATAAAAGAAGCTATAAAGTTTTAATTGCGAATATGCCGACAATTATTATTGATAAAAAGTTTTCTGAAGTTACAGCATATCCTTCAATCGAAAAAGATTATCAATATACTTTAAATGCCATGAAAAATCTAGATTTTGACATTTGGGTTGCTTCTCACGCAACTCAGTTTGATCTGCACAAAAAGCGCCAACCAAAAGATCAGTATAATCCAAAGGTATTTATGAACAAAAAAGAATATCTTGATGAGCTTGATTCTTTAGAAAAAGATTTCCAGAAGAAAAAATCTGAATAATTTAATGTGCATAACCCGTAAAGAAACTGATTGCCATAATTGCCAAAACAATTGAAGAAATGACTACATAGATGTAGTCTTTTTCTTTTAAATAACCAATCAGCGCAAAAATGATTCTCATTAAGGGAGTAAAGATAAGCATCAGAATTCCTAGTTGAATAATGGCCATACCTTCACCTTTACAGAGCGTATCCCAAAAATGTCCCCATACTTTTTCGGAAGAAGTCCCCATGTCGAGAAGTTTGTATTTTCTCGGCATTTTAAATCCTTCTGTAAAAAGTTTTACGAAACCTATCAAAGAAGTAATGACAGATAAAATAACTCCTAATCTCAGTAAGTTTCCTACAGAACGGTTCAGATCAACATCAGTGAAATTCTTTCTCATGAAAAATTGCTTCTTATACCGTTATACATCATGTAAATTGAGAGAATCGTTATTACGATGGCAAAAAATGTCTTTAGTTTTTTGGTTTTAGAAACCATTAAAGTTTTTGATCCGATAAAACTTCCCACCACAACTCCGACCAAAACTGGAGCTACAATTACGGGAATAATTTCTCCTCTCTGGAAGTAGATAAGCGAACTTGCCACTGCAGTTACCCCAATCATAAAGTTACTTGTAGTCGTAGAAACTTTGAAAGGTAGTCTCATCATATTATCCATTGCCAAAACTTTCAATGCACCGGAACCGATTCCTAAAAGTCCTGACATTGCGCCCGCAAACATCATCATAAAAAACCCAGGAACTGTATTTCTCGCAGCATAATCTTTCATCACACCTTTATCAGGAAAAGTTCCGTATAATTTAAGTTTATCTTCCAGACTTCCTTTCACAAGAGGTTCCTGATGATCTGGTTTTCCTTTAAGATTTAAAATGACGGTAAGAAGAAGAATACTTGCGAAAATAATTCCTATCGTATTGGGATTCAGCATTCCGGAAACTAAAGCACCTACAATGGCACCTGAAGTTGTGGCAATCTCCAGAAACATCCCGATTCTCATATTGGTAAAACCTTCTTTCACGAAAGCTACAGCCGCACCCGAAGAAGTTCCGATGACGGAGATCAGCGATGCACCGATGGCATAATGCATTGGGACACCGAAACCAAGTGTTAACAAAGGGATGATGATAACTCCGCCTCCTAAACCGGTAAGTGATCCCAGAAGACCTGCTGAAATAGCGCCAAGAAAGAGAATAATGATTTCCGACATGTTACAAATATAAAACTATTGGGGTTTTTGGGCAAACTTTAATGAAAGATTATTTTTTGCCGTATTTTTGCAAAAATAAAAAGTTATAATGAAATTATTTTATATCATTCTCGGTGCAACCCCGAAAGGCAGAAACATTGAGCAGCATGATGTTTTCTTCGGAATTGCAGAAACGCTTCATGATCTGGTTCCGGATATGAAAAATTTTTGGAAAGAAGCGAAAGGAAAGATTCATTTGGATGCGTATCAGGAAGTGAAATTTATTGATGGATTTGAGGTAAAAGTCGTTGAGAAAACAGATCAGAATCAGGAGAATCAGCTGTTTTTCATTAATCTCGGAGGCTATAAAAGAGGCTTTTTTGCAGAATTTCATGAACAGCATTTAATGGTGGGAACGTCGATGGGTGAGGTGGTAAAAAGAGTAAAAAAAACTGAATTTTACAAAACAATGGGTTTTGATAAGGCAACCAGTCATATTGACGATAAGCACGGAGTTGATATTGATGATATTTTCACCGTCAATGATATTCTTCCGGAATATATGAGAGAAAAATATTCGATCATTCTGGAAAAATCAGAAGAAGAAAATCAGGAAAATATTTCGGAAGTAGGGTATTTTAAGATTGATAAAATTTAATAAACTTAATAAAAATGAAAATAGGAATTTTAGGAGGCGGACAATTGGGAAGAATGCTAATTCAGGAAGCTTTAAAGTATGATGATGAATTTTATACTTTAGATCCCGCTTCAGATGCTCCCTGTCACAATATTTCGTATTTTACAAAAGGAAGTTTTAATGATTATGATACGGTTTTAGAATTCGGAAAAGATAAAGATGTAGTAACTATCGAAATCGAACATGTGAATGCAGATGCTTTGGCAGAATTGGAAAACCAAGGCGTAAAAGTAGTTCCGAATGCGCAGATTATTAAGACTATTCAACAGAAAATACTTCAGAAAGAATTTTATAAAGCGCATGATATTCCAAGTCCGGATTTTGAAATTATGGATGGAAGTTCAGACGAGATCAAAATCGCTTTTCCTTTTGTACAAAAGCTCAACACGGGTGGTTACGATGGGAAAGGAGTGCAGATTATCCGCTCTTCAGAAGACCTGAAAAACTTGTGGACGGAAGATTCGGTTTTAGAAAATTTAGTAGATATTGATAAAGAATTATCGGTAATTGTTGCAAGAAATGAAAACGGTGAAACCAAGACTTTCCCTGTAACAGAAATGGTTGCCGATCCTAAATTAAATTTGCTTGATTTCAATATTTGTCCGGTTTTTTTAAGTGAAGATGTTGAAAATCAAATTGATTCAATTACAGATAAATTTTTAAATGCTGTGAATTCTCCGGGGCTTTTTGCAATAGAACTGTTTTTGGATAAAGAAGGAAAAGTTTGGGTAAACGAAACGGCACCGCGACTTCATAATTCAGGACATCAAAGTCAGGAAGGCAACGCCAATTCACAGTTTGAACAAATGTATCGAGTGGTGAAAAATTTACCTTTAGCAGATACCGATGCTATCATTTACAGTGGAATGCTGAATTTGGTTGGTGCGGAAGGTTTTTCTGGAAAAGTGATTTATGAAGGAATGGAAGAGGTTTTAAAACTTCCGGAAACATATATTCATCTTTACGGAAAAACGGAAACGAAACCGGGACGAAAAATGGGACATATTAATGTTCTGGCAGATTCCCGAGAGGAATTGATGGAGAAATTGGTTGAAGTAAAAGCGATGGTAAGAGTCATTGCTTAGAAACTTTAAAAATATATTATAAAAGACTGCTTTGTGGCAGTCTTTTTTGTTTAATCACTAAAAATTGTTGGAAAATCAATCGTCCATTTTCTTTCTTTAGAATTCCATATCAGATACGGACCGTCGAAGCTCTCAAGATATACCAATTCATAATTACCATTCTCGTCTGAAGTATAAGAAAGTTTTTCTGATTCGTTTTTCTTTAAACCTAATTTTTCTAAAGTCTGCCAATCGTTATCTGACGGAAGCTGGTGATTTGTTCTTTGATAATTTTCAATATTCTGAATAATTTTATTTCCAAATTCTATATCAGATTTTCTTGTAATTTCTATGGGGAGATTCCAGTAAATTGTTAATGAAATGATGCTTAAAATTAAAAGCGATACTACAATTACTAGGATTTTTTTCATGATTTGTAATAGTGAAATCTAAACTAATTATTAAAGATTAATTTTCATTTTCTCTTAATGTCATTTAGATAATTATTGACATAACTCTCATAGTTACTTTTTAATATTTCACTCTCCTTTTCAAATTGATTTTCTGCATCTTCTGCTGTTCTTATGTACTTTTTCAGCTTAGTGTTAAAACACCAAAATTTATAAGTGAGAAATAGGGAAAATATAAATACTAAAATAATATTAAGAAAAATTAATTGTTCATTATTTGTAAAATAACCATCTTCGGTACTTATTTTAAAGATATTGTAAATTGAAAATAAAAAAATTATAATGTTTGAAAAAGCAATAAGATAATTTAGAATTTCATTTTTTTGAATTTTTGTAAAATCTTTTTTTAGTTCTTTAAATTTTTGGCTATGAGTATTTGCTCTCTGAATTTTGAATAACTTGTATTGTCTTAGATCTTCATTTATTCTTTCAATTTCGTTCATATCTTGGTGATTTAGTTTTTTATCTTAACGAATATAAAAAAATAATTGTTTGAATATAATTTTTTACTTGAAAATCCTTTTAATCACATTTCCGATTTCCATAAAATCATCATGATTTCCTACTGAGCGTATTTCAGCATCATTTTGTGCATATTCCGAATAAGGGAAAATGAGAAGGTAATTGTTGTTTTTCAGACTTTTATTAAGGAGTTCCGGGATGAGTCGCATTCTAGGAATGTAAGACTGCATTCCTCTTTTTGCCATAAAGAGAATCAGTGCTTCATCTTCTTTTAGTTCGGCTGCAGTTTTTTCGCCGTCTTTCCAGGTATTCATAATGATAAATTCGGCTTCTATATTGGCTTTTTTAATGATTTTCTGGAGAATACCGACAATGTTTTCCGGGGCATAAAATATTAATGTAGCGCCGGAATTTCGTGCAATATTCCAGACTCTGAGTAACGAATGAAAAAAGCCTGCTTCTTTATGTGCACTTTCAGGAATCATAACCGCATATTTTTTAATCGTGGAAAGTGGCTGTGCTGCGTGATAAACAAAAATATTGACATCATCGTTCTGAAGATAACCGTTATAAAGATTAAAACTGAATGAAGGCGAAAAACCTTTATCTATTTCTAGCCCTACGATAAGATCTGTAATCTTTTGTTCTTTTATTACGTTGTTTACTCCGTTGATAACATCATTATCATATCTTTTTAGAGGTTTCAGTTTCAGATCTGCCGACGCGGCTATATCTGTTGCAAGATGAAGGAGCTTTTCTGCATTTTTTACGGAAGATTCATTTTTATCTTCATTAATGACATTTAAGGCAAAAAAATCTTCGGTATTAGAATGTGCTTTAATAAGAATTCCGAGATTGACCATTCTTTCTACAGTTTCTTCATAATTGATGGCTAAAAGGATGTTTTCTTCTTCATGATTATTTCCGGAAACGGTATCTTCATTATCAATTTCGGCAATCTTTTGCGCACTGGACATTGATATAAAAGATGAAATGGTACATGAAATCAGAATCAGTAAAATACTTCCGTTTAAGACGTGTTCATTAAGTAATCTTACAGGTTCTCCGGTTTCACTTTCGGAAAGAATAATGTTGTAGCCGACCATAACAGTTGCCAAAGTTGCAGCGGCAGAAGCAGAACTCAAACCGAAAATAAGCTTTCCTTCTTCTTTGGTAAACTTGAATGTTTTCTGAGTAATTACTGCCGAAATATACTTTCCACCGATAGAAGCAAGAAGCATGATTGCTGCAACTTTTATGGTTTCAAAACTTTTGAAAAATACAGTGAAATCAATAAGCATTCCTACACTGATCAGGAAAAATGGGATGAAAATAGCGTTTCCTACAAACTCCACTCTATTCATTAATGATGATGCATGAGGAATAAGTCTGTTGAGAGCCAAACCTGCAAAAAATGCACCGATGATTGCTTCAATTCCCGCCAATTCTGCGAGTAAAGCAGCAAGATATATCATCACCAGTACAAAAATGTACTGAGAAATTTTATCGTCTACCTTTTTGAAAAACCATCTTCCGATGATCGGAAAAATCATGAGTACAATTAAGCTGAAAAGTACGAAAGAAACCAATAATTTCACCCAGAAAGATGTTCCTACATCACCTTGTACCATTCCTACAACAACGGCAAGTACAAGTAACGTTGCAATATCGGTAATCATTGTTCCGCCTACAGTGATGTTTACTGCACGGTTTTTTGCAATTCCTAATTTGCTGACTAAAGGATAGGTAATTAAAGTCTGAGAAGAAAAAAGACTGGCAAATAATACCGAGGTAAGCGAAGAAAATCCCAGCAAATAGTAAGAGCCTAAAAAGCCTAAAATAAAAGGAAATATAAATGCATAAGTACCGTATCCCAGACTTTTCCATTTGTTTTTTTTGAAGTCTCCCATATCGATTTCCAGACCTGCAAGAAACATGATGTAGAGAAGTCCTGTAGTTCCGGTTACTACAATACTGCTGTCTCTTGCGAGAACATTGAAACCATTGGGACCAATAATTGCTCCGGCAATAATTAACCCAAGCAAATGCGGAACTTTAATTTTATTTAATAACAGAGGAGCTGCCAGAATAATAATCAGCACCAGCAAAAATTTCAATACAGGATCTTCTATGGGAAGACTAAGGTTATATATGCTTAGTATCATAATATTTTATTTTGCAGAACGTACCAGTTCCACAGAGAATCTGGCGGTACATTTATTGTCAACAGTTACCGTTCTGGTTCCCTTTATTTTATCGGCTGAAATCTCGTTGAGAAATACAGACATTTCTACATTTTTTTTGGCTGTAGAATCAGTTTTATAATTGAGCTGGATTTCGTTATTTTCAAATTTTCCGGTATAAAGTCTTACTAAATTATTGTTATTAATAATTTTAACTGAAGATTGAATAGAATCACTGTCAAATTCCCAGCTGTCTATTCTCTGATCACCTACTACATAATCTGAGCAGGTAGATTCTGTACAGATCACTTTTCCGCTCCACAATCCTGCAACTTCTTTTGGCCATACAGAGATTTTTACAGTATCTTTTTTGGCAAAAATACTGTCTCTCATTTTCAGTAAAGCCTGATATTCAGATTCTTTTTTAGAAAAAGGTTTTTCCTTTTCCAAAAGTTTTATTTCTCTTTCTGCTAACTGTTCCTGCTTTTCTTTATTGTCACAGCTGAAGATAATTAAAAGCAGAGAAAGAAGAAATAAGGGATATTTTTTTAGCATAACATGAAGAATTATTCTAAAAATATAGGTAAAATAAATGAAAGTAAAAAACTGAAACTACTCAAAAGAGTATTTCTGAATAGAAATAGCAAGTGTTTTTTACTGAAAAACTAAGACTCAATACGCTGTCTTCTAAATAAATCCCTGTTGTAATTAATAACGAATACACCAAGAATAATTAAAACTGCTGCAATGATAAATTTTGCCGAAATACTTTCATCCAGAATCAGCCAGCTCAGGAATATGGAAATTACGGTATTCACATAAGCTAAAATAGAAACTTGCACAGGAGAGATTTTGGTAAGAGCATAATGAAATGCAAAAAACGCAGCCACAGAACCAAAAACAGCTAAATACAACATCGCCGAAATACTTTTAACGCTCCAGTTTTCAAAGTTATAATTTTCTGAAAACAAAAAGGCAAAACAAAGCTGCACAATTCCAGCAAAAGCAAACTGATAAAAAAGATTCAGAGAAATATTTCTGCTTTGAATATTCAGTTTTTTTGTGAAAATGGTTCCGGAAGCCCAACCTGCAATGGCTATGAAAAGATAAACGATTCCCATTCTGTAATCGGGATTTGCCATGTCTGCCAAACCATCCCAAAAGATAAAAAGGATTCCGCTGAAGCATAATAAAACTCCGAAAAATGCTTTAAAAGTGAATTTCTGAATACCAATTGCTACACTGCCGAGAAAAACCACAATCGGAGAACAGGCGCTGATTAATGAAGTAAGGCTGCTTGTTACATTTTCTTCTGCAACCGTAGTCATTCCGTTGGCGACAATCAGCATAAGGGTAGAAAAGATAATTTGGTAGCTTAAATTTTTCCAGCCGATCCACTTAAATTCTTTACGGTAGATTAAAATCAGAAACATAATTATTGCTGCCAAAGACTGACGGATTCCTGCCACAAACCATGCAGGAATAGTTTCTACAGCAACACGGATTGCCAAAAAAAAGTAGTTCCCCAAACGATAGCAACGGTAAGAACAGCAAAAATAAGTTTGTAATTTTTCAAAGTAGGAAGAGATAGGGTGTAAAGGTATTTATTTTAGAACTAAATTTTGCCCGTTTTATTTTTTTAATAAACATGAGAATTATCAATTTTTAGTAATTATAAAAGTCCTCTTATATTTTTAAAACTGAAGAGTAATTATTCTCTGATCAGGCAAAATCGCCTTTTTACCTTTTAAAAATTCTTATCTTTGGGGAATCTAATAAAATTGAAGATGGTAGGAATTATCATGGGAAGTCAGAGCGACTTGCCAATCATGGAACTGGCTGCAAATTTTTTAAAAACGTTAGACATTCCTTATGAATTGACTGTGGTTTCGGCACACAGAACTCCCGAAAGAATGTTCGACTATGCAAAAAATGCAAAAAAAAAGAGGTTTAAAAGTAATTATCGCAGGAGCGGGAGGAGCAGCTCATCTTCCGGGAATGGTGGCAAGCTGTACGACTTTACCCGTAATAGGTGTTCCTATCTTATCAAGCAATTCTATTGACGGTTGGGATTCTGTTTTATCAATCCTGCAAATGCCCGGCGGAATTCCTGTGGCAACTGTTGCACTCAACGGAGCATTAAACGCAGGTATTTTAGCTGCAAAAATATTAGGAACCGGAGACGAAAATGTAGCCGAAAAGCTTCAGGTTTATCAGGATACTCTGAAAGATAAGGTTTTGGGAACGGTAGACGACATCAAAGCAAAACATCCTAACCTTTATGATTTATAATTATTCATACTTTATATAAAAAATGCCTCGCAAATTGTGAGGCATTTCTTTTTTTATTTCTTAATGAATTTAAAAGTTTTCGATTTATCTTTAATGATGATCTGTAAAACATAAGTTCCAGAATCCAGATGTTGAACATTAATGATTTCTCTCTCCAAAATGTCTTTACGGATAAGTCTTCCGTTAAAATCTGTGATTCTATATTCTTTCGCTTCTTTTGGAAGATTTTTAATGTATATATTATCAAAAACAGGATTTGGGTAAATAGAAAGTTCTTTTGTAGTGATGTTTTCTGAAGTTGATAAGTTAGATTCACAGCTAGGATCATATACATCACCATAAAAAGTCCAGCCCTTGACATTCATAAGATAATTTCTTGCATCTACAGCATTTGGATGTGAGTATGTAGCTGCGGATACATTTTCTAAGGCTATATTGGAGGGCAAATTGAAATTATTTCTCCACCCTACAAGTGTCTGATCCCAATTACTGCAATTTAAATTGGTTGCAGTTAGCATTTGGGTCGCATTTACCAATGAAGATAAATTCCAATTTCCTAAATTTTGGTTAAAATTCGGGGCTGCGCCAAATAAAAATTCCATGATGGTAACTTTAGAAGTATCCCAGTCGGAGAGATCCTGATTAAAGTTATTACAGTAATGAAATACATGATCCATATGAATAACTTTCGAAGTGTTCCAGTTATTTAATGGTTGATTAAATAATGTGCATGCATGAAACATCCATCCGATATCTGTCACATTCGATATGTCCCAATTGCCTATAGGCTGATTAAAAAATGAAGTATGCCCGAACATATATCTCATGTTGGTAACGGACGAAGTATTCCAATAAGAAATACTTGAGTTGCCGATTATTCCGGAAGCAAAAAACATAGCTTCTGTGGTTTGTACGTTAGATAAATTGGGCAGATCTATTGCGGTAACATCCAGAAGTGTACAATTGGTAAAAGCACAGAAAAATGTGTCCCAGCTTATATTTCCCCATTTTGACACTTCCAGAATTTTCGTGTTATCTCCGGCATACTGGTTTATTATTGGTGGGGCAAGTGCAGTTGGTAAAACCAAAGTATGAGGAAATTTTACTGCATTAAAGCTGCCCTGTCCGTTACTTATTTTCACCTTATAAGTTGCGTCTGAAGGAATAGGATTTTGCGGCGTCCCGAAGTCTATTAAAAAATGAATCGTTGATGTAATATCAGACAGAGTACCATTATGAGCAGGATAGCCTACCTCTTCCCAATATACATTGAAATTATTTCCTCTTCCCGGAAACCAGATCTGTGTTGAGGTGGAAGGTATACCGCCAGAAATATTTGTTGTAGAAACGTTGCCTGGTTTCCAGATGGTCGTAAACTCATTTTGTGCTTCTAATGTCTGACAAAAAACCAGACATAAAAGAATGAAGATGTATCTTAACATAGCAATATTTTGGTATCTTATTTTTTAATGAATGTATAAGTTTGAATTTTATCTTTTTTTACAATCTGTAGAATATAATTTCCGGAATCCAGATGTTGAACGTTGATGATTTCTTTCTCCAAAATACCTTTACGGATAAGTCTTCCGCTGAAATCTGTGATTCTGTATTCTTTCGCTTCTTTCGGAAGATTTCGGATATGTAAATTATCCGTTGCTGGGTTTGGATAAATAGAAAGTTCTTTGGTAGTGATGTTTTCTGAAGTTGAAAGTATGGAAGAACAGTTTGGATTATAAGTATCTCCCGAAATCGTCCAACCTTTTGTATTCATTAAAAAAATTCTTGCAGAAACGGCGGCTGGATGAGAATAAATTAATGG
Source organism: Ditylenchus weischeri (assembly GCA_029231635.1). Classification (NCBI taxonomy): domain Eukaryota; kingdom Metazoa; phylum Nematoda; class Chromadorea; order Rhabditida; family Anguinidae; genus Ditylenchus; species Ditylenchus weischeri. The sequence continues at coordinate 2,721 of JAMRYI010001112.1, read as the reverse complement.
TGAAGTATTACTTAAAACAATATTATCTGGTGTCTCACTCTTTAAACTCCATCCGTGAATGGTGCTGTCATAATTCTGACAGTTGAGTCCGGAATTTAAAAACATATCTATTGCGTTATTAAGAGATGATAAATTCCAATTACCTAAATTTTGATTAAAACTGGTTGCTGCATGAAACAGTTCATTCATATTGGTAACGTTGGCTGTATTCCAATTTCTTAAATCTTGGTTAAATGAGCTGGCTGCATGAAACATATGTTGCATCGTTGTAACGTTTGAAGTATTCCATTTAGAAAGCGATTGATTAAACGAAATTGCAGCATCAAACATGTAAGACATATTCGTTACATTACTTACATTCCAATTATTTATAGGGGCATTAAATAAAGTATTATCACCAAACATGTAATACATATTGGTTACTGAAGAGGTATTCCAGCTGTTAAAACTTGAGTTTCCCACTAATGAAAAGCAAAGATAAAACATCTCATTCATTTGGGTAACATTCGTTAAAACCGGAGCGTCTATAGCTGTAACATTCATATTACTGCACCAGACAAAAGCATTGTCAAAAGTTTGCCATTGTATATTTCCCCATTGTATAATATCCAGTATTTTTTCATGATCCGGATTAAGATAGATAGGAGTTATTGTATTATCGAAGAATTTTACCTGATAGAAATTCCCGTTTCCGTTGCTCACTTTTATCTTGTAAGTCGCATTTGCTGGTGTCGGATTCTGCGGATTTCCAAAATTAACGATAAATTCCAGCGTAGAATTTACACCTGTCAGATTTCCGTTATGTTGTGGATAGCCGATTTCTTCCCAGCTTACATTAAAGTTATTTCCACGACCCGGAAAATGAATCTGTTGTGCACTTCCGGGTTTCCAGATGGTTGTAAACTCATTTTCTGCTCTTGTTATCTGAAAGAATGTAACAAAAATGAATAATATAATGATGTTTTTCATGTCAGTTTCTTTAAAAGGTAAAGAATAGATGATTATTTTTTAATAAACTTAAAATTCTCTGTTCTGTCTTTCATCTTAATTTTTAAAATATAATTTCCGGGAACCAAATGCTGAACGTTGATCATTTCCTGATCAGGAAGATTTTTATTGATGATTCTTCCGCTAAAATCTGTAATCTGATATTCTTTTGCCTTCTTCGGGAAATTTTTGATAAAAATAAAATCTGCAACAGGGTTTGGGTATATAGAAATTTCCTTTTTAATGGTATTTTCTGCAGTTGAAAGTATAGATTGACATTCTCCATCATATGCATCTCCTGTTATTAACCAGCCTTTGGATGTGATTAAAAAATTTCTTGCATTCACTGCTTCCTGAAGTGAATATTTAAGAGGTGAGACATTAGAAATACTTACATTTTGTGGAGTCAAAGAATTGGTACTCCATCCGTACAGCGTATTATCATAGTTTTGACAATTTATTCCGGAATTAAAAAATAGATTACTCGCAGACGTAAGGGAGGAAAGAGTCCAGCTACCAAGATTTTGATTAAAATTTGTTGCTCCATTGAACATATTATTCATATCCGTTACCTGACCCGTATTCCACAAACCGATATTTTGGTTGAAAGATGTCGCATGCTGAAACATTGCGTTCATTGATGTTACATTCGAGGTGTCCCAATTCTTGATATCCTGATTAAACGCAGTTGCACTTTGAAACATTCCATTCATATAGATTCCATTTGAAGTGTCCCAATTTCCTATAGGTTGGTTGAAATTGGGCGCATTTAAGAAAATTCTCTGAAAATCTGTAACATTTGCGGTATTCCAGTTTCCTATGGGTTTATTGAATGCAAGTGCTCCTGAAAACATTAATTCGATCTCTATTGCACTGGATGTATCCCAATCTCCTAAAGGTTGGTTGAAAGCGTATGCATTAAAAAACATGGCATTAAAGGCTTGAACATTCCCCGTATCCCAAGTATTAATATTTTGGTTAAATGATGTAGCGAGTGCAAATGTCAAAATCATTTTAGTTACATTAGAAGTATCCCAATTACCAAGAGGTTGGTTGAATAAAGGGCAGTTTGAAAATGCAGCCTGTAAGTCTGTGACATTTGATATGTTCCAATTGTTAAAACTGCTATTACCGATAAGAGAAGTACAGGAACTGAATATGTTATTAAAGCTTGTAACATTGGTTAAATTGGGAGTATCTGTTGCGCTCATATCCAAATTTGAACATGATGAATAAGCATTATCCATATTTTCCCATATAATATTTCCCCATTGCTCAATTTTTAAAATTTTATCCGAATCTCCCAAAAAATTAGTCACCGAAGAATCATAAAATTTTACTCTTTGAAAAGTTCCATTTCCATCACTTACTTTTACTCGGTAAGTCGCATTGGCTGCAATAGGGTTTTGTGGATTTCCAAAATCGACTAAAAATTGCAGAGTAGAGGTGATGTTTGATAGGCTGCCATTATGAGAAGGATATCCTATTTCTTCCCAAGACACATTAAAATTATTTCCTCTTCCTGGAAACCAGATTTGTGTAGAAGTGGATGTAACACCACCTGCTATATTCTGTGAAGATGTATTGCTAGGCTTCCAGATGGTGATAAACTCATTTTGAGCTTTTATAATTTCAAAGAAAAAAATACAGAATGTAATGAGTAATAATTTTTTCATAGTCATATAATTTGGTGTGAGATAACGATGTGCTTTTTATTAATCTAAATAATTAATT
>JAMRYI010000991.1:0-53603 GCA_029231635.1 Ditylenchus weischeri | reverse complement strand
TCCGGAAGAAACAATTAGGGGGACCAAGGCATGTTTCGGCACCGGATACAGCACTAGCGCCGATTTGCTGGTGAAATTCAAACTTTCCGGTGCTGCATTTTAATTACAACTTATCACAACAGTATTCCCAATTCTAGTTTCGTATTTTTAATTTCCTCTTTATCTAAAGCAATTTTCTTTTTGTTCATTCAAAAAGTCGCCGCCATATTTTTCAATTTCCTCCACTCTAATTGTCGCTAATTTCGCGGTGTTTTTACTCTCTTTACCTGAGTCCAATTTCTTTTACTCTGTTAATTGCAAAAATAGCAGAGGAAATACGTCCTTGAAGACACCCGCAAATGCATCAAATTTTTAGAAAGACATGACTGATGTTATTGTTATTCTGTATGCTTTGGAGTAGTAGTTGTGATAGAAATTAGCCGATCTGCAAAACTGGACAATAGACTTTGTTTTAAGAATTAGTCTTGCCAATCTAACAGTTATATTACTACTAGTATTTTTTTTAAATAATTTTTTACAGTCGAACCTGGCTAACCCGTCACTCCAGTAACACGTCACCTCCGCTAACCCGTCACTTCGAAAAAATTTGGTTGGCCGAGAAAGAAATTCCGCTGATCTTACCCCCATTAACCCGTCACCCCTGTTAACCCGTCACCCTCCGTCCACAATCAACAAAGAAAATTACCCTTGATAAGCCGTCACCTTCAAATTTCCGCCAATTTTTTTTAACCTTTTGTGTTTCATCACAGCGACGCCTTGAATGAGGTCTTTTATCAAAAGCAAAGGAAGTCGCAGAAGCACAGTAGGACACTTTTTATGGCGCAGTTATTGGACAATAATTTTTTGAACTTACCGTATTACCTCTAATAGCTCCCACTGCTCTAATAACTCCCCCTCTAACTTTGAGGACCTATATCTCAGCCCAGAGTCAATTTTTTTGCAAAGCTGTTTTACGCGTTGTTTTAACTCCCGGGAGCTCTACCGATTGCATTTTTTAGATTTTAGTTGAGCACCCAAAAATCTCGAGATCGAATTCCAAATTTTCCGATTTTCGGGCATCCAAAAAATAAGGCCCATGATGCAATAAATGCTGCTGTTATTCCTTTAGAGGTCCAACACTGATTGCTTCAGCTTCACCTTATTTTGACAGTTTGAGAATCTAGAATTGAGAATCTAGAATTGAACTTGCTCAGCCATCCTTCACTTGCGCCGAATCCTTCAATGTTAAGCAGAGTTGCAACTTTAAAAGTTTTTTTCTGGAAAAAAGCTAGATACAATTTGGAAAGACCAAACGAAAAATTCACCTTGATGAGTTCTTTAGTGATGTTCATATTCTGACTTAGCACTTGTTTGATCCATTGCATCAGCACTAGCTTGCTTCAACTCCTCGTGCTTGCACTGCCGCCATCTTCGATTGCTTGGAAATTTGTCTCTTTGTCCTTCAGAATTCCCTTGATCGTTCTCCTCGGAATATCGAACTACTTGGCTAGCTGAATACAAGTCCGCCTATAACATTTCTGAATATTATTCTGGAGCATATTCACCCTCTACATCAATAACAGCTTCCCATTTGCTCGGTAGCCGATCAATTCCGCGAGCGAAGAAGTGAGCATTTTTTGACGTATTCAGAAATTGGCCGATATTAAAGTGTAGATTGCGTCAAAAATGCTTACTTCTTCGCTCGCGGAATTGATCGGCTACCGAGCAAATGGGAAGCTGTTATTGATGTAGAGGGTGAATATGCTCCAGAATAATATTCAGAAATGTTATAGGCGGACTTGTATTTGGGTTGTTGTTGAATAGTGTGCAAATAAAAAAACCGACGTTAATTATGCACCAACCCAATAGCATGATTGAAGTGTAAAAAAAGAGTTTGAGGTGGGGCTCGATAATTTTTCAAAAAAATAATTTTTGACCGAAAATCGACTTTTTCGCACATTCCAGAAAACTTAGCCAAGTAAAAAAACATAGCCCTCCCCCGGGGGAGCTATTAGAGGAAATACGGTATTATTGTTTGCCCAACGATTTGCGCAACCATGTTGCAAATATTGAAAAAAAATCTAAAAATAAGTAGTGAAATTTCCGAATTTTTCCGGCTCACTTCACTATTCGCTACTAAGGACCAATTTTTTTAACTTTTTATAATTTAAATAATGAATATTGCTGGCTGACAACTTAAGTAATTTAAAAAATTAAATTAAAGTAATTTTTCAACCGTTTTTGTTCACATTGATTTATTGCTTTGTGTTCTGCTTAACCAATTTTGGACTTGCAATTAAAAGTAATGGTATAGATTCACAATTGATACATGTGTTCTTCTGCAAAATAAGACATCTGCTTTGGATATTTTTGGTTTTTTGAAAATCATTTGATTTTGGTTTAGTTTTTTTGATTTTTCAAACCTCTTTTCACACTCTTTACTTACCACCAGGGCGGTATACTCGACGATTACCTCAGTCAAATCAAAAAATCAGTTATTTTGCGGATGAAATTTTAATTTTTTGAATATTTTGAGAATTTTTTAACAAAAAAAATCTGATTTCTGATAATTTCTGGATTTTTGATTTTCAGTTTCTGATCTTGCCGGGTCGGAGCCTTAAAGCCTTAAACATTATTTTGTTGCATTGTCACACCCGTTAAAAAACGGCCTCTTGTGGTGTTGAATGCCTATTAGCAAAAATTTTGTTTACTTTATTTATTCTATTCATCCCAAAAATAAATAAATTTCTATAGTCTCTTTTTCCGCTGTTAATCCAACTGATTTATTTGGGTCTTTTGCTTTTTTTCTCGCTTTTGCTCTGCCCAATGTCTACACAAAACTATCTGTTTCTTCTTTTACTCTAACCATTACCATTGAGTTGAAAACACAAAAGAAGAAGAAAATTAGTTCCAATTTGGTTTTTTTGCTCGTCCTCACACTTAACTACTAGGATTGTTATCAAAACATCGTGTTTTAGCACTTTTCTCTCAAGTATTTCACCATCAATTCTTTGTATTCTTTACCTATTTATTATTCTTTACGTTGTGTTTTTAGTATTTAAATTTTTTTGCGTTTTTGCCATTTAGCCCTATTTTCAAAAACAGATGTCCGCTTATAGAGACACCTGCGGGTTTCAAAGTACAGGGTGTTTCAAATTTTTCTGACACTTTTAAGCGGTCATAACTTTTTTTAAGGCCATTTTTTGAATTTCTGTGAACGCAGATCAACTCAGTTTTTGATGACATTTTTTTTGGTATATAATGTGAAAAACACGATTTTCACTTGGTCCCTCCTGTTGTTTGGGCATTAACCATTTAAAGGCCACCTACAGACCGGGAGGGGCCTTAACCATCCAAAGGCCACCTACAGACCGGGAGGGGCCTTAACCATCCAAAGGCCACCTACAGACCGGGAGTGGCCTTAACCATCAAAGGCCACCTACAGACCGGGAGGGCCTTAACCATCAAAGGCCACCTACAGACCGGGAGGGGCCTTAACCATCCAAAGGCCACCTACAGACCGGGAGTGGCCTTAACCATCCAAAGGCCACCTACAGACCGGGAGGGGCCTTAACCATCCAAAGGCCACCTACAGACCGGGAGGGGCCTTAACCATCAAAGGCCACCTACAGACCGGGAGGGGCCTTAACCATCAAAGGCCACCTACAGACCGGGAGGGCCTTAACCATCAAAGGCCACCTACAGACCGGGAGTGGCCTTAACCATCAAAGGCCACCTACAGACCGGGAGGGGCCTTAACCATCCAAAGGCCACCTACAGACCGGGAGGGGCCTTAACCATCCAAAGGCCACCTACAGACCGGGAGTGGCCTTAACCATCCAAAAGCCACTTACCACCACCTTTCATCGGATTTATGCTGGGCTGCCGTTTGAATTGATTATCAGGTTGTGTGAAAAGTGTTGCGTTGTAAAAATTTGGCGGGTTTCACATATCAAATTTTGTCTTCCGAAGAAGTCGATTTTGAAACCCATCGAAATTTTTTCATAGTTTTTACAAAAATATTTTGTGACCCATCAGAAAGTATTAGTCACTTTAGGGTCAATGCAAGATTTTTCGGACAACCTGGTAATCTGATGTAGATAGACGTCGGGTGTCCCTAGATTTTTCGGGACCCCTCAAAAAGTTCGTTCCCGCCTAGGGTCTGACACTTTTTCTCGCCCGATTTTTGAAGTCTTTGGCCAGTTGTCTTTGGTTGGTCTAGTCCAAAACATCGCAAGGATTCCGATTTTACCAATCGTTTCTGAAAATCGCAATAGTTTTGCCGAAAAGACCCGTGCCTCTCGATACAACTGTACACTTATTTGGTTGGTATTTAATTTTGGCCGTAGAATACTGAAAATTGGCCGTAGATTTTTATTATAACCCCACTTAATTTTCAAAAAGGTGTCCGTTATATCGACAGGCACGGGTCTTTTCGGCAAAACTATTGCGATTTTCAGAAATGATTGGTAAAATCGGAATCCTTGCGATGTTTTGGACTAGACCAGCCAGAGACAACTGGCCAAAGACTTCAAAAATCAGGCTAAAAAAGTGTCAGACCCTAGACGGGAATGAACTTTTTGGGGGTTCGTTATATCGAGAGTCGGCTGTATGTCTAAATTTAGTGGTCTTTTTCTGGTTTGTGCTCAGGCGCACAATAGGTCGGAGTATATTAGGACAGACTCAAAGAATTTTTTCTTAATTTTTTGTAGTTCAGAAAACATGTTTGAATCTGTCATAAAGTACGCTAGCCTGGACTGCGCCTGAGCCTGGGCCGAAAAATCAACCGAAAAACCAAGGCATATTTTTTCAGGTGCTCCACAAACCCTGAAACATTTATTTAAATATCCTAATTAATACCCTTTCCACTAATTTTTCGCCAACAAATCAAAAAAGACCAAAAATTGTCTCTCATTTTAGTTTCGCTTAATTAATTTTTTCCTCTGTTTTCATCCAGCCAACTAAAAATAATAAAAACCTTTTAATAGTTTTTTTCCCCTATTTTCCAACTCATTCATCCAAGCCCAAAAAATGGTTTTATCTCAACTTTTGGTCAAAACTTCATTGACTAAAAAAGTAAGACACAATTTGTATTCAAATTTCGCCAAATTTTATTGTTGTTACAAGCTGCCAGATGATTAATGAGACAAGGTTTGCTAGGGCTACTCTTCTTTTTCCTTGAGCAGAAGAGGGCTGACTAATGGAATGAGGAGGCGGAGAGAGCTTTTCTCTCCAAGTTTGTGAAGAAAGGGGAGCTAGAGAAATTTGTATTCCCTTGTGGACCTTGGCCCTCTTTTCTCTACATCACCAAAAAGTTTTGGGCACAAGAGCTGTGGTTATGCAACAGAAGATTTGACAAGCATAGGGCCCTTGTCTTTGTTTTATAATTTGACCATTTATGTTGCTATTGTCTTTTTGTGTGTGTAGGAAGAGTAGGAAAATGGGTAATGCATAGAAAGTAGATTTTTTTTTCTATTTTTTGTGTGTTACAGTCTATTCTCGATAAACCGAACTCCTTCAAGTTGGTTCGTCCAACTCTTTTATCAGCCTTTATTTTGATGCCTTTTGGCATATCTGATAGGCCAGTCCATTTCAAGATACCGTATTTTTGTGAATTAACACCCGCCAAAAATCATGTTCTTAGCATTGTGTTTTTGACCCACTTTTTGAAGACTGTTTTCATGCAAGTTTGTAGCCAGAAGAGATGGGTTATCGAATGGGTGGTAAGTTACCTGAAAGCAGTCTTAAAAAAGTGGGTCAAAAACACAATGCCAAGATCATGATTTTGAATCACAGGGGCGCTAATTACAGGAAATACGGTACAGTCAACCTTCTTTATAAGCTACTCCTGGGTCCGGTCCCAAGGGTGCAGTTCATAAAGAATGTAGACTTTGCAGGGTGGCGCAAAAAACTTCGGCCACCTTAAAAAATTGAAGTACGTAACCGCTTGCCCGGTCGGTTTCCGATTTTCGGGTGGCAAGCCCTCGGAAACCTCCACAAATGGCCGGCTGTGATGAAGATCACAAGCAGACAGCTCCTAGGCAACTTAACTACTGACATCGATTTTCCTGGGGAAATTGATGGGTCAAGGAGCTACCTACGCAAACTTTTCTAAGTGCCCGCGTATGCCATCTCCGACTTTACCACTCATTCTTCCATATTGAAAAAGTATTAGGCTATCGCTAAAATTTGTGATAGGTTCTAATATCTTTGCACTACAATAAAATTCTTTGATGAGATTTAATACAAAATGTAAATTACCAAAAATTTCAAACAATTGGTGTTGGCAAGGGTAGTATTAAAACGACTTGCCGACTAGTTGCTGGGTTTGTAAGCACTTTTTGAACAAGCTGTAAAATCTTCATTTTTGGCATTTAAGAATTTTTTTTTGAACTGTTTTGTAGATTTTGCCGTTCTGTGTAAAAAAGTACAAAAAAAATTCTGAAATACTAAAAATGAAGACTTTACAGCCTGTTGAAAAAATGTTGTCAACCCCAGCAATTGGTCGGCAAGTCGTTTTAACACTTTTGTACTATAAATTTTTGAAGTGTGGAGGAAATGAAATTAACTCCAAAGTTCATAAAAAATTGTCTTCTAACACACTGCTTAGAGTCGAAGCGTATTCGCCGACAACATAATGTGAAAAGACTTGCCATAATATCGAAACGCATGGGTTTATTCAACTCGTTTAAGCTTGGAACATCAGAAAATTTTCGCAATTTTCGAAATCGAATTCGGCAAAAGGCGTCAAAATGTCAAGGAAAAAATTGTAAGGACAGCGATGGAGATGTCGGCTTATCGGAATTCGATATTGTTAGGTTGTGTCATGAATATGTTCCGTTTTTTCAAATCTCATAAATTTTTGACAAGTTTTTAAAAGTTGACCTCTCATTTCAATGCCACAAAAATTTGATTTGAAAAAAAAACGAACGTATTAATGACTAAGGTTGTTACACAGTTAACTCGATTTTCCAAAAAAATTTGCTCTTATTTCTTGTTTTTATGCTATTTTTTCTCTAAAATTTTGAGCAGGTCACCCCACGTTTGAAAGCCTAGAATGTTGGCTACCCAATGGTATAAAATTTCTTGGTTTAGTTCACAAAAATGTGTATATTTTATTGCAAACACTTTTGAATCATTTCGAACTATTTTCGAACTTTTAATTCGAAATAATTCGAAAGCGTTTGTAATAAAACATATTTTTGTGAACTAAACCAAGAAATTTTTGTACCATTGGGTAGCCAACATTCTAGGCTTTCAAACGTGGTGTTTTTGCTCAAATTTTAGGGAAAAAATAACATAAAAACAAGAAATAAGGTGAAATTTTTTTGAAAAATCGAGTTAACTGTGTAACAACCCTATTAATGACACAACCTAATATTATGTAATAAAATGATTATTTCCGAAAGCCTTTCTTTTTTTACTCCCATAACAGCAAAAGCTCTGCTTTGAGAATCTCAGCCCCGTAGACACTCATTCCTCAGCTCAAATGTGACAAGTTTTGACCATTCTTTTATGAGATGACCATTTGAGTCGCTCAAGCACCCCATTTAACTTGCAGATTTACTCACTTGTTGCTTTTATTTGACAACTGCATCACACAAGTGACATAATTTCTTATTCCAACAATTCTCCTTCCATTTTCCATTCAAAATTTGCATATTAAAGCCAAATTTTAACCACTATTCCAAATTCTTTCAGACAATTTAAAAATTTTAGACATCAAAAATTTATTTTACAAGTATTTCGTCTATATCCAAAAATATATTGTTGTTTGAATTTGTATTCGTTTTATAAGGATCTGTGAACTTTGAGTGACCGCCAGCCTTTGACCTGTGTCCCAATTTGTTTCCTTCTTCTTCTTTTCCTCATTCCCCTCTCACCACTTTGCAGCAAATTGAGTTCACACTGGATTATAACACTTATTAAAAATATTCTGGGAGTGGGAAGTGGAATGCACACTTAAACACCAGTCAAACTCACCAAGAACTCTGGTTTGAGGAATTGGCTCAAGAGGTTTTTTAAAGCCTCTCCAAAGTTCCTTGTTGACATCTTACCAGACCAGCTGGATAGTTGAATGATCGGTCGGTTGGACCATCACAACAAATCCCCCTTTCTGTTTTAGACAATAAAAGAAGAGATTTTTGTGAGTCTGAAATTGATCCCTTTACATCACTACTATTGCAAGTACACGCAAATCGGCTCTTGTGGTTGTTGTTGTTGTGGCGGCTGCTCAACTTGTCTTTTGTTGCTTTGTTTTGCTGGCCGTATGTGCTTGGTTGTCTGTGTTTGGGTGAACGCTGATTTGTGGTGTTTACAGAATGATTTTTTTTTGTACGAGTGTGAACTCTAGTTGACTGTGAGACTTACAGTTGACAATGAAAAGTTTTTTTCAAGTTCTTAATTTACAGGGTGTGTCAAGAAATTTGCCCACTTTTAAATGGTCATAACTTTTTTTCTTGGGCTTTTTTCGAAATTCTGTAAACTCAGATCGACTTAGTTTTTGATGACAATTTTTTTGATATATAATGTCAAAAACACGATTTTCGCTTGGTCCCCCTGTGGTTTGGGTTCCGGCGTCTGGATAGCGTTTGGAAGGGCGCGGCCTAAACCACAGGGGGGACCAAGCGAAAATCGTGTTTTTGACATTATATATCAAAAAAATTGTCATCAAAAAACTAAGTCGATCTGACTTTACAGAGTTTCGAAAAAAGCCTAAGAAAAAAGTTATGACCATTTAAAAGTGGGCAAATTTCTTGACACGCCCTGTACAGTTGACAGTTAGTTTACAGTGTGATGTAAATTCACTTTAGATCTCACAACCCATCTAAAATCTACAGTACATTACGACAGGTTTTCAAAGATCGCAACCTCGCAAATGTTTATATACGGTACATAATATTTTCATGTGGGTTTCACACTTTCCTATTTGGTATCTTCAACCCCCAGACCGATGAGTTTAACTACCAAAATTTTATTACAGAATCAGAAAAAATTGTTTAATAGGTTACAAAATAAAAATTTGTACAGCGAGATTATAATTCTCTAACCCATCAAAAAATATCGACCCAATTAATTCAATCAAACTTTGATTTTGAAACAAATACACAAATAGAAAAGTGTGAAGCCCACATGAAAATATTATGTATCGTGTATGAGAACCTGCTAACTTTGGACGAACGCAGCAGGTTAACTTGTTCAGCCTACCGGTTCATAGATAAAGCACTTTCACAACATTTATAAAAAATTTATCATTTTCACGAAGAAAGCAAGATCTCAATTGTTCAAATCTCACATTTGAAACCTGTCAAGTAATTTTATTTTGTTTTTTAAATCTTATTACTTAAACTACCAATTTTTCACAAATGGCAAGAAAGTGGCTCATTTATGAACCGTTGATCATAGTTAGCATTTGCTAATTTTAGTTACCGTATATTCTTTATTAAGCGCCCATGGGCGCTTATTTTTCAAACCTTCGAAAATCTGAAAATTTAGGGGTCAATGTCGAAATTTTTGAGTGAAAATTCAAAATCGAAAAAGCGGAACGGTAGAGCTCGTGGGATTTAAGAAAACGCAAAAAACAGCTTGCAAAATATTCGCTCTAGGCTGTAGCTGAGATATATCTATAGCTGAGATATATCAAAGTCGGACGTGGGCGCTTATTAGAGAGTGGGCGCTTAATACAGAATTTACGGTAAATAAAAATTACATAGCTAACTGTACCACATTCCAAATTTTCTTCAACCTCAATTTTCGTTAAATATTTTCTGCAACATTTTTCTACTCAATTCCAATTTAAAATTAGGCAGTGAAAGTAATTGTCGTTGAGCTGGCAAATATGATTATCAGCAATGGCTTGCGTATTTCAGCTCTCATTTCTTCTCATTCATATAATTCCTCTTCTGCAAAATAGCCATAGATTCATGCCCAGAGAAGTAGGCAAACCTTATAAAGTTATTTGGCCCACCAGATGGGTCTTCACTACTACTCAGACAAGCAAGAGTAGCAGTAAATTTGGTTATTAACTGGGCTTCCTTCAATTATTTTGGTGAAGGATGTGGGAACTCAAAGTACAGGAATTCTAGACTCTTCTTTTTCAGTAGCGGAAAAAGCATTAGCGGGAAGTCTAATTGAATTGGTTTGAGTAGTAGAAGACTGCTTTCGCACAACTCAGTCATTTCGACTGCTTTAAATTAGAAGCATGAGCAAGCCGATACAAATTGAGTTTTAACAACGGCACACTACTGCTACTACTAAATTAAAGTCACCAGATAAATTTGTTAAGTTTGGCCCAGAATAAGTAGAAATGAGTCAATGCTTGCGAACAGAACATTTTGAAGAAAAGAATAGTTTCAGCCGGAAATCGTGAGAATTACGTAAAAACTTTTTGAAATTTTTGACCCTACTAGCGAATAGCCACCCAAAAAAAATCAATCATAAAAAAATCAACTCTAGTAAAAATGGGCGGCGAGCATGATTGTATCACTAGGCGGACCCATGCACTACTGTAGAAATAAGTACCGAGCTAGCTTTTACTACTCGTGTTGACACAAAAGATGCATGATCATTCAAGTTCTTCCAAAAACTCAATAAACTCCCAACCAACAAAGCAGCCGTTCAAATTTGCTTCTTTTCTTGGCCTAGTGGATCAGAAGGGCTGTCACGCGACATTAACGTGCAGCTACGGCTTTGTAACTCACCTGGAGTCATAAACCCTCCTTTCATCATCTCCAACTACTAGTTTGGAAGTAATATCCTCTACTAATAGGCCACTCGACTAGTCCAGTAACGATATTATACACAAATAAGTCTTCAAAAAATTGCTGGGTTTGACCACCCGACAGACAGTTAGAGAAGTGACGCTCCTTCTGTCTCTCTTTTTATTCTCTGTGCATTTTTGATCAATTGCATTAGATTACTACTTAATTTTATGCAAATAGTTTTTTTAAGCAGATTACCCAGTATCCATCACATTCCTTTCTGTATCTTCCGTAATCTTTGAAAAGGATTATTTTGCGTAGAATTTAGACTCTATAGAAAACTACTAAACGCTTTTTACTTTGCTGTGTGAACAATTTTTTCATTGCGGTGGTACATCTGCTAGATTGATTGGTGTTTCTAGCAAATATTTTTTTATAACAAAAAACTTGCTTGTGATTAAGGTGGAGAAGAATGTCGGAGTTAGTTTTTGCTTTTTGTTCTCTCTTTTTCACTTTTTTGTTTTGTTGTTACTGATTGTTAAGTTGAATGCGGAGAAAAGGGCAAAAATTTATAGATTTGACAAATTGGGCACAGCTTTTTTTGTGACGTAACTGTTTTGTTTTTTTCACAGGGCTCACACAACTATTATGTATTACTTGTACTTTTGATCAAAAATTGGAGTGGATAAGCACTTTTGACACAACATTTTGATGAATCTTGAAGCGTTGCTGTCCTTGAAGCTTTCAAAGTTTTTTTGCCCTAATGCATCAGCAAATTTGTATAATATTTTTTTAAGTACCGTATTTCCTCTAATAACTCACCCCCCTCAACTTTGAGGACCTATATCTCAGCTCAATATCTTGCAAAGCTGTTTATTGCATTTTTTTAACTCCCACGAGCAAAACTTCTCTAACAAAACTGTACCTAAAATTAAATTTTAGGCCTTGTTTTGTTAGAAACCAAGCTGAAAAATCCATACAGAAGTTCAATGATTAAGAAATTTGTTTAAATTCCCGAGCACCACCTGTAATAGCGTGGCATGCCACTTTAACCGATTAATTTTGTTCTTAATTCTTAAAATCGACCTCAAAATTTCCAGACTTTTTAAATTCACTGTAACAATTATTAAACATTATACTGTAAAAAATATAGTGTCAACGAAAATACATATTTTTTGTAGAGTTTGCAGCAAAAACAAAATTCTCAGCCCGGCGCTGGGCCAATTTTTTCAAGGGGGTGTAGCTGGCGCTGGGGCCTTTTTTCAAAAGATTATATATCTACATATTTTGGACACGGATTCTCCACTAGCGCCAATTTTTGAGACGACCTAATTTACTATTTACCCTTTTCAATAAAAATCTGATATCAGACTTCATTTTCAAATCTGAACACAAATTCCTGTTGTGATGTGTTTGTTTATGCCACTCAACCAGCTCATTAGGACTCATTGCTGGGCTTGCTCAAGGCGGTGGAAGTCTCAAGAGTGCTTGAACCGAAATGTATGCTGATTTTAGCAGGAAAAGAGAAATGGAAAGTGGTAGGCGAAATTATGTATGCCAATTCTCAGTCAGCTGGATTAGCTTCACCCCTCCGCAACCAACTAATTTGACCCAAAAGGGGTTGATTGGCAGCTGGGAGAGGAAGGAAGTAAGAGGACAAGAGCATCCTCTCGGGCTAAAGCAAACTGGGATGATGATTTAATGAGTATAGCAGCCTTCTCGCGCACAACAAAACATATTTGTGAGGGGAAAGGGTATTGCACCACAACTAATTACGACTTTGTAAGGGCTTTCTGAGGAAAATATCTCAAAAATCAGGTACTTGACACTCCGCATTCATATTGCGCACTTCATATTAAATTATGGTTTCGTACATAATTTTCTAAAATTTTAGCCTCGCGGATAAACACACTTTCGACATCTAGGTCAAACTTCTTTCACCTATATTCTTGTCCTAACTTAAAGATGACTAGGACAACAACCACTTGAAATATAGCCCTGTCCCTTCCCTGTTTACAGAATTTAAAAAGGTTAACTGTATGAAGAGATACAGCAATTTTCATGCTTTCGTGTCAAGACCCGAAAATTTCAAAATTCCAAACATGAAGAGGCTGAATTTTGCACAGAGCACGGATATGGAAAAGAAAGCAGCACTTTTGCTTACAACATGAGTATGATCTACCAGAATATACACATGTTCCAGTCCGTACTTGGATGTTTAAAAAAGCACGAATTGGCCTCAAAAATGGCTGAAAAATAGCGTCACATGAACTCATCACATCAACTCAACTTTGATCAAGTGCTTTTGGTTTTTTGTCTTTTTGCCCCTCCACACATCGGCTAATGTGTTTCGTACAAAAATTTCGTATTGAAATTTAAAGATATTTTAAATGGTTTTCAAAATAAGGCAGGAGTGCACTGTTTGGCCAGAGGCAAAAGTGCGTTTTTGCAAGGTCTAAGTATTTTTTAGGCCGTGAAAATGTTATGGTGACTGAGGCTGCGCAAAAACAGCCTCTATATGCATTTTTGATCGAGAGTCTTGCTCGGAATCATGTCTAAGGTAAGTGAGTGCGCGCATCTCTAACTCATCAAGTCAAGCCCACTGCGCACTTTCGGGGGCGCAGGGGGATTGGTTCTCAAATCCCTCGAAAGTGTCTCTGGTTGCATGAAAAAGCATGCATACCAGAGTTTCTTTATGCGGTAGGCCCCAGTCAACAAAACTATGTTCAAATTCCGTCTTTTTAGGTTCAACATGGGTAACCAAGTCAAAAAATGACCAAAACGATAGGGGACCAAGGCGAAAAATGACCCAAAAAAACAAGATAGGGGGACCAAGGCGAAAAATGACCAAAACCACAGGGGAGACCAAGGCAGTCGATTTTTTTTTTCTTAAATGGCCTTCCCATTCTTTTTTTCGCCGTTTCTATCGTTTTCACGGCCTAAAAAATACTTAGACCTTGAAAAAACGCACTTTTGGCTCTGGCCAAATAGTGTACTTTAGCCCAAAACAATCAAGATTGTTTTTAATATAACGTAGTGTCTTAATGTTCTATGTTTTTGAAGTTATTCTTATAAAAATTAATGGAAAGCTTTTTTGATATTTTTCGGCATCAGCTTTTAATAAAAAAAAAGGTGTGTTTTGGCTAAAAGAAGACCGGATGCATTTTTTCATTCGAGTCCAACAACAAAGTTTTCTCTTGCTGCAACGGTTGTAAATTTGCATAAATATTGGTGTATTTGTGAATATGTGTATGCAATCAAAACAGCTCTTTTACAGCCTTCTGTTGTTTGTGACTCATGTACCTTTATTGTTTTGCTTAGAGAACCTTATTTGTGAATTTACCTGAGTGTGAGGTAAACTATGCAGTATATACAGGTCTCCCAACTCAAAATTTTAAAGTAAAGGATATTTGGTCATTTTTTGTCAAAAAGTGCCATTTTATCCTGTGTTTACTGGGTTTCCAGTACCAAAAATAAAGATTTAGTATCAAAAATTTTGAAGATTTCAGGTCTCAAATAAAAAACAAATCGTTAAGTAAAGGACGTATCGGAGCCGTGAGTATAAATGAAATTAAGACGGACTAAATTTGTTCATAGTAAAATCTCTCAATATATTAACTTTAACATTTGCAGTCCACTTATTATTATTTCAACCTTTTTTTAAATAAATTTCTGTGTTTGGCGTAATTCCGGTGAGACTTTCTGTGTGAACACGGCAATGGAATCGAAATTTATCAATTTACGAAATGTTCAATCAAGATACAGTCAACCCTTGATTTAACGCCACCTCTTTTTCAAAATAGGGTGACGTTAAATCGAGGGTTGACTGTAATGATGTCGAATTATATGCAGTCAAACCTGGATATAAAATCACACCGATATAAAGAGCATTCTGTATATGATATCACCTCAGTCCAGTCTTGAGGTGTGCTCTTATACCAAAATAAACACCCTCGATATTAGAGCACCTTTAGCCGGTCCCAAGAGGTGCTCTCATATCCAGGTTTGACTTTACTGCAGCAGTATTTCGTCTTTAAAATTATATTGCGCTTCATTATTAAAAGTCCACAAGATGAGAACACCGTATTTCCTCTAATTAGCAACCCCCCGTGATTCAAATTCGTGTTCTTGGCATCGTGTTTTTGATAAACTTTTTGATCGCTTCTCTCAGACAAGTTACCACCCATTTTGTAGCTAGAAAGATGAGCTATGAGATGATTGGTAACTTGCCTGAGAGAGGTGATCAAAAAGTGGATCAAAAACACAATGCCAAAAACACGATTTTAAATCAAGGAAGGGGGTCGCTAATTAGAGGAAATACGGTATGCTATTTTGTAGAGCGGCCTTGATTCTTTTAATCAAGAAATTCATACAAAAGTTTTGCAAAAATATCAGAATTTTTTCAAATCAAACCAAATGCAGGTTAGGTCATAAGCAATGTGTGCAAAAAATCTGAAACCCGTTTCAAAAGTTACTAGCATGAAATTATATTGTTTTTCATTAGCGCCATAGTCCGTGTTTGTAAAGGGGTTCGCGCCTTATTTCCAAAGTCTAGCCAGACGGCAGTGAGTTAAATTTCTTATTTTCTTTAATATACTTATAAAATTATTCTCTTTTTCCACACATAACTTGTCCTATCTTTTAGCGTACATAAATTATTTAGTTAAAAGTTTTGCAAAGACTAAGTTATATATTTTTTCAGCTCCATTCTTCTCAGCCTCCCACACCAGTTCCAAGCCTTCTCACCCGTTTACTTATTCCTACACCCTAAATCATCCCCTTAACTTCAAAAGTAGGAGCCACACAAAGCGGAACTTGATGCAGCGGCTCTCCAACTGGTTCGAAGACCATTTGCCACTAAGAGGCAGAAGGAGCGACACTAGAAGGGCAGATTCGGTTGCTCGCAGCAACCGTCCATCTACTCAATCCAAAGCAAGCTGTACACAAAAGTCCAATAAGCCTGTTGTGAAGAAAGCATCCAGATCAGCAGCTCCTCCAAGACTACGATATTCTTCTGCCTCCTCTGATGTGGCAGGAAAGATCTATCCCTACGGAAGTGAGAAGAAAATAAGAAGTGGTCAGAAGATGGCAGTTTCACACGAAGAACCAGCTATCAACTATTTCAAAGGTGAACAATTTGACATCCTAACTACAAAGATTTAAATATAAATAATATGACCGTAAAAATAGGGCAATACTTATTGTTTTCTCAAAATTACACACCATCTTTTTGAAAGAATCCTCGTAGGGATTAGTAATATCTTTTGAAATAGATGAACTTGCGGTCTTGGTAGTGGACATGTTCCAGTAAAAAAAGAAGTAAAGAGAGCTTTCAAATACTAGTGCTGCGTGTTAGGGGGTCAAGCGGGAAATGGGATTGGTAACCCATCAACAATATCGTTCTCGTTTTCTCATAAAACTTTATTAGTGAAAACTATCGATTAGGAAGTTAAAGATCTGCACATGGCAAAAAGTTTGAAACCCATACGGAAGTATTATGTCTCGTGTATGAGGCACCGCGAAGTGATGGACTAACACAATATTTGTAAGACTTTTTGGATAAATTGATACGTGGATAGCTGTAAAAAACTTCCTATATTGCAAGGTTGTCAGAAAATTTCTGAGTTGAGACCAAATCGACTAGCACTTTCTGATGGGTTCTGAATCACTTCGAATAGAAACTACAATCAATTTTTTTTTGAGTTTCATAAATGCATTTTCGGCATTTTCTGCAATACTCTCGAAAAAATTCCAAAGAAGATTTTGACGAAAAACTTACGTTCCGCTAAGAAAACCTGAGCTTTTAACACCGGATTCATGTTTAGCATAGTCGATTTGCTTATAAAACTGCCTTTAAACGTCATAAATTGTTGTCAAATTTCAAATTCGGTTCAAGACAACAATTATTCAAATCTTTTATTTTCGAAAGTTTAAATGCTTGTTGTTTGAGCAGAATTTAAAATTTGACAGCAAATTATAAAGTACAAGGGACCACAGGCGCCTATCGGCGCCTCTATAGTATTTCGAAATTTCAATGAGGGGCTATGACTTCATTCATAAAAATAGGTATATCCTCTATTAGAACTCATTTTTTTCGCCTGTTCTTTTTTTAAAACGAAAGCTGACATTCTGGGGAACACGATGGTATTAGCGACAAAAGTGACGACCCGTTCTGGCCTTCGAAGTAAAAAAGCGTTACCCACCCATCCACCCACACATGCCAAATACTATATAAGATAGAATTTTTCGTATGTTATACAAAAAAAATCGGCCATACCTGCTTCTTTAAAGTTGCATGAGCAGAAATCTTGACTTGGATGGTTCAGAGGGGCAGATGACCCGCAGATATCAACTTTTTTAAAATTTTTCACCATCGTGTTTAGCGTAAAATTCTTCGATAGGAGCCATAAAGGTCACGCACCGGAGCCGGAGTGTTAATTAGGCACTTTTCATGAGGAAACAGAAAAATGTTCCAATCTTGATGTGGCTGTGTAAATTAACAACTAGTTAAATACACATTTTATCACAGCTTTCTTTCATCAAGAAATTCTCATTGAAGTAAACACAAATGAAACCTGTCAAATAATTTCATACAAAAATAATTGATATTTTAATAAAACTTAGAAGCAAGTCGTTTGAGAGCTTCACGCCAAATAATTGGTGGCTTGATTTTTAGATTATCGGTATGATTCTGGTGAGGAGGATGATGACGACGAGGAAGACGAATTCCTGCTGATCACCACTTCAGGCTATGCTGCAGCTGCTGCTCGACCTCAAATGACGAGCTCTATGTATGCTAAAAGCAGTCACAAGGATGCTGTGCCTCCAATCAATGGCTTGTCTCAATCCTTTACCGCTGCTTGTAATAATGGAGGTGGTGGATCTTGTCGAAAGGTTGGTTCATTTCCACAAACTTTCTTTGAAATCACCGTTTATCACCTGATTACCAACTATTAGATCAGATCATGGTTGTCGTAGTTACCATAGACTTCAATCTAAACTAATAACTAGTCTATTACAGACAATTCGCACCAACCCATGGATAGTTCGTGAATCGGACGAGCGCCTTTCAAGCCGATCTTCTTGCTCTGCATTCCATCAATCTGCTAGAGTGGATGGAATTACGGGTAGGAACACAACCAATCTGCAGGCATCAATGTCTCTACGCCGGCCAACTCCAGTTAGAAGGGTGCCATCCTCCCAAGGCAATAGAACTGAACAACATCTGGCGTTGCCTGTTAAAAATATTAGCGGCATGGCTGGAAAAGGAGCTGAGAGCTGGAATTTGTATGCTTCCATCAACAGATCAGTTAATTTGAATGGATTAAAGGCTTTGGATGAGTCTACCTGCAGCGCTTCATCTGGCTATGGAAGTCAGGACAGCAGGTTGGCATGAGATTAAGAAATCCCACTTTCGTTTGATTAATTATTAAATTTACAGCCCTGAGAGTTCTGTTCACTCGCCTGACTGGCAGCCCCCATCCTCTTTGTCTTCTTCAACTGTTGGAGAAAGTTCAACACCGAGTATGTTGGAAAGAGATAAAGCTATGACCTGTCACTCGACTGCTGTAGAAACAAACTCGAACAAAAGAAATGACAGAAATGGAAATGTTTGTGAAGCGAGGAACGAATACATGGATAAACGGAAGTCAGGAAATTATGAAGAGGTCAATGATGAGCACATTTATCATGAATTAGAGGTGAGAACATGTTTTATTTATGCAATTAGAAAAAATTAATGGAAATAATGATAAGGGAAGAAGAAAACTCTATAGCGAAGAGAATTTTTGTCTAACTGTCTGCAGTCTTTTCAAACCCAGCAACTTGTAGAGCTAGACATAGTGTATATAACGAAAAGTTTCCCAGACAATAGTAGGGAAATGAAGACAACAATCCATTCACTGAGCGCCTGGGCGTTGAATGGTGTCTCCTGCTTGTGTTGGTCGGAGTTCTTCTGACTAACGGAGACGTCGCCTTGATTAATGGCGCTGGGACTTTAACCATTTCCCGACTGATCCCTGCAAAAATTAAAACTTTTGGATTCCTTCTTTCTTAGGAAGAAGGATCTTTGTGCCTCACACGGGAAAGTCACGGCCACTCCGTCACGTATTAAACGAACGTTATAAACCAAAGGGTAGCTCTTTTTGAGCTGGTCATGAAACCATTCGCAAAACCTGCTACGGGCTAATCTGCGCCGAGATATTGACTTTGAAAAACTTAGGAATTTCGGGAGCTATTATGTATAGTAGATCAACAACAGTTGTGAAAAGGCATGCGTGGCGCAGTGGTATTGGTTTGTGCTCGCTTTTTATGTTGAAGGTTCGATTCCCAATCAGTCCATTCTTTTAAATTTCCTGTTTAACTTTAATTAAACTTCTTTCTCGTGAGGCAGCAAGTAATAAATTTTTTTTATTGATAAATAACAAACAATCAATGACAATGCATGTTTTTTGACACTATACCTGTAACAGAAATCATAAAACTTGTGTGAAAAATTACAATTACACAAAAGTCTAACACGGCAAATAAATGTTTAAGGCTAAAAAATTATAATTGGGGCATCAGGAAGGTATATGAAAAAAATGTTTGAATACCGGGAATTCAAATTTAAAAATTAAAAAAATGCACTGATTGGGAATCGAACCTTCGACATAATCAGAGAGCCCGAACCAATACCACTGCGCCACGCATACCTGATCGATAGCAAACGACTGTTGATCGATCGACTGTTGATCAAAAGTCAATATCTCGGCGCAGTCTAGCCCGTAGCAGGTTTTGCGAATGGTTTCGTGATCAGCTCAAAAAGGGCTATCTTTGATATACAACGTTCTTCAATACGTGATGGGGTGATCGTGCCTTTCCCATGTCAGCTTTATCAAGATTGTCAAGGCCTTATTAGTCATTTATTTTTGCAAAAAAATCACGTTTTTTTCTTTTCGAAACGAAGCGCCACTCAGTCGCCCGTAAATCCCATACGGTTTTTCAATTGGCTACTTTGCAGATGAGCCCGCTTCATGGTAAGTTAAGTACTCAATGGGAGCCGCACCTCGCACCCGCACTCGCACCCGCACCCCCACCCCTTACACCCGCGGTGCGGCTCCAGTGTGTGCGCGATGAGGGGCACTTACTTTTTAAAGTTTCTATTGAAAATTTATTTAGCTGCTACAATCCAACTTCTCTGTAATGGCATCTTCCGAAAACGGCACTTTCTGTATAACAAAATGGGGCAAAACATAATGTAAAAAAATTAGGTGTGCACCCAGAAGGGTTCGAATCAGCAGCCTTGGCGATGAGTACATGAAGCTCCGCACCAACCCCTTTGCTTACAAATTGCTCAGAACCCACTCTACTAGAGTTGCCAAAAGCCGGGGTTTATTTAAGGGAGTGCACTTTTCGAGAAGAAGCGATTGAGCGGATCAGAATTCCAGTTCGATGCGCTTAATCACTCAGCGATTAAGTCCATCAGTCCGTAATTTCGATCTGCTCAATCGCATTTTCGTAAAAAGTTCACCCCCTTACCCTCTTTAGTAAACCCCAAAAACTAGTGATTTTTGGCTTGTGCACACTCTAAATGGGTTCTGAGCTATTCTTAAGAAGAGGAGTTCGTGTGGAGCTTCATATACCGTATTTTGACTCATTAAACGGCAGTCTCTAATGTGAATTTGCACGTGCACTCAATTACCGCACTTACTAACACCCGCATCTCATTGTGCACAATGGGCAGTGCGCCGTCAGATCTGCACCCTCACCCTATAATTGTGGACGCACCTTTAATGATACTGCTACTCCACCTATCAAAATTATATTTTTATGAAAGTTCAAAATAATTTATTATCTTTTTAATTTAAAAAGCACTGTCTACAAACATTATTTTTAGTGTCTCAACCGTCTGTCCCTCCTACTTGATGACGAGCAAAACAATTTTAATTTTGAGCTTGTGCCTGTGGCTGGCTCTAGCTACCGTCTTTCCAACGAGTCCACTGAACACACATATCCTGACCAAGACAATCAACGAAACTCATCAAGTCCTATCTATGCCATCCCATATGAAGCCTACCGCCAAGTTTCACCACATCGAAATTCGTCCAGCAACAATTACACTGATCATTACCGACATGTTAAACCAATCTACAGGGATATCGCCCGCTTGCCTAACTCCAAATCAACAGCTCAATACAACAATAGATTCAACGACCTACCTGCCCAGCAAGCCCTCCAAATATCCTCTCCATTCTACTCCAGCCATTCTCCTTGTCCAGAAGGTTATCGCCATGACCCTGTTTTTGCTAGCAATTACCATTCATCGGCCAGAAATGGTCTGAGAACAGGCATTATTGTGCGAGCCCAACCATCTCTCTCCGACTCTTCTTCCGAGGACGAGCCAGAAGAGGAGATGATGGAGGAGGGTGAACAATCGTCAACCTCTTGTTCTTCATGGACCGCCATGCTCGTCAGCCCAAGGGCTCAGGTTCAGCAAAGACCATGCCACTTCAATGCCCCTCCACCACCCCCCACACAACACTCGATGAAAGCAAGACCAAATGAATTTGACTTTTTGGCAGAGTTGGACCAACAGATTGTGGAATTACAGGTGAAAAATATACACGATCTTTGTTTATCCTAACTAGACCATGTAATTGTCTTAGGTCCGAATACGTTTTCAGTGTTTTAGTGCCTAAATCGTCTGTCTCTCCTACTTGACGACAAGCAATTTTTCTAATTTTTATCCAAAAATAGATTATATATTCGTTTTAGGTCCGAATACGTTTTTTATAAAGCAGAAATATTGCGCTCATCTCTTTTATAATATTTTTGTATGGGCTTCAAAATTCAACCGATTGAAAAATAGCCACACGCAATTTATTCAGTTGCAAACATTCTGTACAACTCGGAAAGTTTTTTTCAAATTTAATTCAAATCTTTAATTCCAAAAGATTCTGTTTTTGTTCAAAAATATTTTTTTTCACCAATAGGTTTTTTGTGATGTTATACTATTGCCGTACTTCCTCTAATAAGCGCCCTCCCAAAATCCGGAATTTCTAAATTCTCTGCCTTTTCACCAAGTTTTTGTTTTTGAATGCAACATATGTTATATACCAAAATGTAGCTGGGAATCTGTGCTACATTTTGGCATATAACATATGTTGCATTCAAACAAAACTGGTAAAAAGGAGAATGAATTTAAGAAATTCCGATTTTGGGAGGGCGCTGGTATATGCTATAATGTTCGACTATTACTGATCAACTATACTGATTGGCTATTATTTTTTTGCAATTTTACAGGGTAGACCAAGAAATTCTCCTGATTTAAAAAGCTCATATCTTTTTGTAGGAGCCACATTTTAAAATTCTCTTTTTACAGATAGTCTTAGAATCCTGTAGGATTCATTATTCTGCTAAATTCACGAAATTTTTTTTGACCAAATTTGCCTTGGTCCCCCCTGTTGTCGAGAAAATACCGATTTTTACACTTTTCGGACTATTTTCTGGACAACAGGGAGACCAAGGCAAATTTGGTCAAAAAAAAATTTCGTGAATTTAGCAGAATAGTGAATCCTACACGATTCTAAGACTACAAACCTCGATATAACGTACCCCGATATAACGTACCCTTGATATAACGTACCCCTTGAGACCATTTGGTTGGATTTACTTTAAATTACAATAAGTTCACCCCCGCTATAACGTACCCTTGATATAACGTACCCTTGAAAAATAGTGTGGTATATTTACCGATGCCATACAGTTTTTGCTCTTTTTCTGCTTCTGCAATGTTTTCTGTAGTCATTAAATGTTTCCCTTTTAGTTTTGATGAGTACTCCAAAGCCGAAACGTCAAAGGGTTTTTTCTCCGCTATCCATTGATTGTTGTTCGCGGAATTGTTATTGTTGAGCTTATGAATAAAATCACGTGAATATTTTACAAACCCTTGATATAACGTACACCTGTCATCTATTTGGTTTCTGCCCTCGATATAACGTACCCCTTTACCCGTCCCCCAGGGTGTACGTTATATCGAGGTTTGACTGTATCTGTAAAAACAGAATTTTAAAATGTGGCTCCTACAAAAAGATATGTGCTTTTTAAATCAGAGGAATTTCTTGGGCCACCCTGTACTAATGCTAAATTTTCAAGCACCAAAGTGACGCAGTGCGACAACTGGTGGAACAGGCCAAAGAAAGACATGAACTACGCTCCAAGACCAGGCAATTGTGCATGGAGCATTTAAAAGAACTGAGGAAGATGCGCTGGTTCATGCACAACAATTTTGAGCTTTGTCTTTGACAGATTTTACCACTACTTCAGTTTTTAAATAGTCTAAGTTTATTTGACAAATTGTCGGAAAATTGCTCTGCAAGTATATACGACACTAGAAATTTAATGAAAAATTTATTTCAAGTCATCCTATTTCACCATAGAACTTATTTTGAAACGTAGATTCCAGAAAATAGTGCAATTGTAATACACATTTAGTAGCATTAAAATATAGCTAGTCATTTCATTTGTATTTTATCTGTAATAAATGCATTGTAAATTGTGGAGATCCATAAGAACACAAGGTCGATAGTTGAAACTAGGGTGGGGAACTCCGAATATTCGGGCGAATATTCGCGAATATTTGCGCAAATATCACCACCCTACTTCAAACCCTCCTGGATGCACACTTTACTGTTTATGCTCTATCTTATATAGTATTTGGCATGTGTGGGTGGGTAACGCTTTTTTACTTCGAAGGCCAGAACGGGTCGTAGATAGCGAAATCACTTTTGTCGCTAATACCATCGTGTTCCCCAGAATGTCAGCTTTCGTTTAAAAAAAAGAACAGGCGAAAAAAGAGTTCTAATAGGGGATATACCTATTTTTATGAATGAAGTCATAGCCCCTCATTGAAATTTCGAAATACTATAGAGGCGCCGATAGGCGCCTGTGGTCCCTTGTTTTTTCGTATTTTGTTTAAGGGTTTGGTACGAAAATATGAGATTAGATCCAACTTTTCGGTCTTCAAACGAGAATATTCATCTTGTAAAATGTCCTTTAGTTTGAATTTCATAATACAACTAAAATTTGATTTTAGGAGATGACGTAAAACAAACTCCAGTGAAAATTAAGAATACTTTTTAAACAAAAAAATTCTCACACGATTTATTTACGTCCATTTGGAAGTTCTTTGCAAACAAACTACCACTTTTAAATGTTATTATTTGTCTGTCAAGTAAAAACAACAATAACAAAATTTAATTTTAAAACGCCTTTAGAAAACCTTTGTAAGAAATTACTTGCCATATGACAAAAAGGAAAAATTAAAGTCTGTCCTTATTATTTTATAGACGGAATAAAATTTTTTGATGTGAAGTGAAAATAAAATCAAATTATTACTGTTAATAAAATTTTTGCTAATGAAATTTTGATGTGTTGTACAGCCGTGGTCCGCTTATTTCCTCCTAAAGGGGCATGTTCACGTTTTGAAATGCAATTGGGCAAATTTTAATTTCACGTTTATCTTAGAATAAGATCTTTTTTGCTAAATAAAATTTTAAAAAATTGATTTTGGACAAAAAATCTATTCAAATGTGATTTCTGGAAATTGGAGTTTGCTCAAAATATAAAGTCTTGTCCTTTTGAAGAATATTTTTGTTGACCAGAAGCGATGGAATACACTAACTGTGTAAATTTGCTGGTTCGTGGTGTAGCAAGCTGTGTTTTTATTGTTTCTTTTGGTTTGTTACTTCGGATTTTGTGGATGGTTTGGTCAAGCAGACAACGTGACAGAACTTCGTTAAACATTTCTTGCCAAGTGATTGTCTACTTTGGTTGTTGGATGTTGGCTATTTTTACGCTTGTGCCTTATAGTTTGACTATTTTTATAAGTTGGAAACCAGCTGGAGGTTATTTTTTTAATTATTGCTTTTATTAAAAAAATCTTTTTTCTTAAGACTATTTAACAGACGGACCACTATTATTTTGGTCAAGTGTTTGGATGGTTTCAGTAACTTCGTCTGTACCGTTAGCGGTGTTTTTCTTAACTTTGGACCGCATTTTCTTTATATCTTTTCCTATAAAGTATAATGAACGCCATAAACTTATAGTTGTTTTTGCTTCTGTGCTAGTCATTGCATTAGTAATGTTTGGAAACTTTATAGCTCTGCTTGGAGAGCTGCCGATTCCAAGATATGCCAGTAATTTTTTTGTCTTAATGAAATTCTGCGCTACTAAGCTAGATACGCCACCCCCAAATTGTCTTTTTTAGAAGTGTTTAAACTTTCAAGACCATTTTTAAGAAATAATTTTGCCTTCAAAGGACTTAAAAATAATTTGGAATGAGAAGGAGATAATAGAGATCACTTTTTTAAGGGCTATATCTCTTCCTTATCATGACAACTTCGAAGGTTTGCATGCGCGCGGGACTGGCATGATAAGGAATTATTAATAAGATTTGTCCTTATTTTGGGATTCCATATCTTATTTTTTAGAATTTAAAGTCAAAATCTTATTTGTTCAGCAAAAAAGCAATAAGCACACGATAAAATACCATATTTTGCCGAAATACCCTAAAATGTCTTTTTTTAGCAAATTTCCTTGTTTCCAAAATTTTGATATACGAGCCCAGCTCTACATGCATTTTTAATTAAAGTGCTTGCTCGGATTCATATAGCAGGTAAGTCCTTCAACCTATTGTGCCGTGTATTCTTCAAAATATCTTTTATACGATTGTAGACCATATGAAAGATAGTACAGGGTCGGAACGAAGGTTTTTTGTGCTAACTCGCTTCTTGTTCTTAAACTCGCCTTCTTGGAACTTGACGTACCATTGCTTGATTCTCTTGGCATCCGGCGTTGTCGCACTTCTCCCTAATTCTCGCCGATATCTCTTCTAGAAGCTTGCGAGGCTCTTGCCTTCTTGGATGAACCATTCGACGCACTGGGATCATTGCTGAGGCGAGTATGACATCTGAAAATACACATTTTTTAAAAATGCAAAATTCTTAACAAAAAAAACATGTCAACAATAAAAATGTGGTGTCATTCGCTTGCCTAGAAGCTGCTCTTTCGAATAAAAACTCGCCAAAAGGCGGGAATTAAAAAAGTTATGGCCAAAATTCAATCGGGCGTTTATAATGGGACACCCTGTAGATAGAACTATTAATGAAAGATATAGGGTGGTCCGAATTCGCCGTTGTGTTGTTTTGTCTCACAACTTTTTGAATTTCTTTTGTTTCGACAACATTTTTTTTCTATTTTGAAGAGGAAGCTCCGGGAAATCGAATGACACCAAAATTGCATAACATTTTGTTTGTGTTTTGATTTTATGGTGGCTCGTCAAACTTTTGCTTCATTTCTGTTTGATTTTCAGAAATGGATTACTTGATTCAGGAGAAGACGAGGATACAGGAAGCTTTTGACAATCTGCCGTGGGAATTGGTCTCTCGCTCCATCAACTCTTATTATAATCGTCTCCAGAGCAGTGCTCGAAAGTCGTACTCGTACTTCGTACTCGTACTCGTATCGTACTCGTACTCGTACTACGAGTACGAAGTACGAGAGAAAAAAAGGTCAGTACGAGTACGAATACGAAGTAAGAACGCTAGGTACGAGTACGAAGTACGAGAAGTAAAGTACGAATCGTACCTTCACTGAACTTTTGCATGCGAGCATTTTTTGTTTCTTTATATGAATTTCAAGCTGTAACTTCTTTTCAAACTATAAATTTATGAAATGTGAACGAATTTAGCTTACATTTTCTACACATAGAACGGTATTCGTCTACGATTTCCTGAGCCTCCTGATCAGTGCTCGGAAGTTGTACTCGTACTTCATACTCGTACTCGTATCGTACTCGTATCGTACTCGTACGAGTACGAGAGAAAAAAAAGGTCAGTACGAGTACGAATACGATGTACGAGACCAAATAATAAGAGGTACGAGGTACGACTACGAGTACGAGAGCAAAAAAATTAAGGTACGAAATACGAGTACGAGTACGACCAAATTGGAAAATTCCGAGCACTGCTCTAGAGGTGCATCGATGTCCAAGGGTGAAGTGTCGAGCTGGAATTCGGGAACATTGAATAAAAAAATTTGAATTTTGCTGTGAATTTGTTTGGAATTATTGTTGTTTCTGTTGAACTGTTGTTGGGTTATGAAATAAGCTATGCAAGTTTGGTGTCATTCGATTTCCCGGAGCTTCCTCTTTAAAATAGAAAAAAATCTCGTCGAAACAAAAGAAATTCAAAAAGTTAAAAAGAAAATTCAAAAGAAATTCAAAAACAACTCGGCGGCGAATTTGGACCACCCTGTAGAACTATTAGTATTATTAAAAAGCTATATCAAAGCCAAACTGTAAAAAAACTAATTTTGTAAATTTTCGAAAAATTAATTGCCATATTTTAGAATGCCGAGTATTTCAGTGTATATTCAAAAAGACTGGTATGCTGACTTACACATATACCAGAATTTGTTGTGGATTTCTAAACTTCTTGGCTGGCACCTATTTCCTGCTGAAAATTTGGCAGCTAGAAAAGATGCACCTGAAATTGACCATTTCAAATGTAGTTTTTACGCAAAAAAAATTTATTGAAAAAAACTCAACGGTTTGCTAAAAACATTTTTTTCCATCTAAAAGTAATTTATTGAAAAGTTCAGATAAACAAGCTAGCCATTTTGATCATAGCAACTGAGTTTTTCTTAAATTTCTACCACAACTGACAGGACTACTAATTTTCAAAGTAAATTTTAAATATAAATTTTTAAATAAATTAATAAGTTAAAAATATGAAAATTCTTAGATGTTTGGTTTCTGGATGAGTCAGTTTATAGGCCCTTATGGAACGCTTCTGCTTGCTGTCGATCTTCTGATTTTTACGCTGGCATACTCCAAAATACTCGAGAATCGAATTGGGAAAAATGTAAACGCTGTTTGCAATATTAGCAAAAGTATTTATATTCATTTTTAGTTTGAAGTGCTATTTTGTATATTGATTTATATTGGTTTTATTGTTAGCATAAAATTTGGATATGGATTTTTTCTGGTGCAAAAAGATTTCTTTTTGGTGCAAATCGACTCTTTTTGGTGCAAAAAAAGTTTCGGTGCGAATCGGATCTTTTCCATTCGATTCGCATTGAAAAAAGATCCTATTTGCACCAAAAAAGATTTGATTTGCACCAAAATAATTGTGTAAGGTACAGGGCAAGGTTGTTTTGGATAAAACCACACCTGAAACCAAAAGTCACATAAAATCTGACATAAATGGGAGCTGAAAGCTGTTTAGGAGATACTCTCGACACAAAAGAATTATTCTAAATTTTGTGGTTTCTAAATGTGGTTTAAGAGCCATATTTTGTCGACAATCCGGTGTTGTGTTGTCAGACAAAATTGTGCAAAATTGTGCTCACTTCGATTTCCATCAGTAAATGCTTTCCCTTGAAATAACAACTTCTGGGATCTACTGCAAGCTAGACAGTGTTAGACAGTCGTGTACTCTCTCATAGCACTCTACTCGTCTATTTTTTTCTATCAGAAAAAGAAACGTGGGCTTGGATGAGGGATGTGGGAATAAATGAGGGATGGGGCCTCGAATGTAGGATAAGGGCTTGGGTGCCGGATGTGGGGTTCATATTACACCTCGAAATGGATCCGCCGGCCGATGCGGGCTAGGCGAGGCGGCAAATTGCTAAAAATTAAAAATTATGCGCGGAAAATGCCAAATTTTGAACGCAGGCGGCGGCGGCGAAGGCGGTTTGCAGCGCCGGCGGAGTGATTTTTGCTTTAATTTTGTTGTTTTTTCATTTATTTATTTCAAAAAAAGACTAACTAATAAAATTAAAATATTAATTAATAAAATTAATAAATTAATTAATAAAATTGAAGCTGCTAAAACTGCTATTAAACTTATCCAAAAATATCGAGGCCAAAAAGATGTTGAAAGTGACCTTGTTGAAGAACAATCTCCATTCGGGTTCGGAACAATAATCATAATCAGCAATAATCTGAACAATAATCAGCTGGCAGTGAGCAGCTGGAAAAATTTTTCGCTGAAATTGCATCTGAAAATTTTGACAGAAGTTGTGATCCATGGGAGTTTTGAAAAACTCCGGACAACGGTAGAGTAATATGCAAAGTTATATATTATATTGACAAACCATTTCAGCTTTCTCTTTTCTTGCAAAGCTGGCTTGTTTGAAACCATTACCAGCAATTGATTGGTGCCATGGAGAGAATGTTAAGTTCATTTCAATGCTTTCAACAAGCCGAAAGACACCAACAAAACCAATTCCTTTTAAATTGTCACAAAACTTTATTTGCTTATACTGCAATTTAGGGTCAAAATTTGACTTGTTTATGTAAAATAAAAAAACAGAAAATTAATAATAAATAAATTTAATAGATAAAAATTTAAAAATTTTGCTCCAAAAGAATAACATGTGTGAGCGGGGTGGCTATATCGTTTTTTTGAGAAGAGGGGCATTCGATCATGAAAAGAGGGCATTTATAATTAAAAAGTTCCAAAAAGGGGCATTTTATAATTTTTTACTAATTAAGTCTTGGCGAGGCATAAAATTTTTTTATGACACGTTGAGCAATTAAATTTTTATTCTACGACAGAAGAAACGATCGAATCATTCAACATCCCCAATCAATAGTTCATTCAACCTACTCATGATTTTCACTAGATTTAGCTTTCTTTATCACATCTTTCTTTGGTAGGAAGTAGTCAAAAACATCAGTGCAATCCAAATCGGTGTTGATCTTGACTGAAATAAGCGCATTCAAAGTGTCGACATTCATCCTGTTTCTTTCATCTGACCAGATGATCTTTTTCAAAGAGAAGATTGTTTCGCAAAATACATTTGACGGGAAGATTGACAGTCTTAGCGTTAAATAGCGCAGTATGCGAAAATCATACAGAATAAAATTTTGAGGCAAGAAAATGCAGAAAAATAGCAAAGAGTGAGATACAGTGAAAAAAAATCATGCATCGTTACAACAAAATTTCAAGGACATATTGTTTTGTGCCCCTTTTTCCTAAAAAAGGGGGGTAAATTTTCCAAAAAGGGGGCAATTGCCTCCTAAAAGGCATCTGGTCATCCTGTGTTTGAGTCCTAGCCTATTCTGCGCCTAAGCGCAAGCGAAAAAACAACAACACTGGGTACTAAAGCGAAAAACAGCGGGATTCTACGCTACGACCAATTTTTTTTCATTAAAAGTTTCGCTTAAGTCCCATAGTGCTAGAATTACCCACATTACAAAAACTGTTTATTTTTATTTAAAAAAATCAAAATAACTGTGAGAAGTGTCTAAATGTCTGTACCCACAAAAGTGACAATCAAAGATAAGATCCAGCTATACTGGAACCCAGAAAACTGGTAGCTGTGCCAGTTTGACTGGGTGAATTCGAACCAATTTTCCTAGACTTGGCTCCACCGCCTTTTAGCGGGAGTGCAGGAACATCATTGGGAAACACATCTTCACTCATCTCTCCACCTGCAATATCATCATTTAATCGAGACACTTACAACCACAAAAATACCTAGCATTTGTCTTTGGACAAGCTGTTTATAAATGCCCTCCTGGCTGATTAGTTCTTTGTGTACCCCAATCTGGGCTACCCTGCCTCCACTAATAACCACAATTTTGTCTGCATTCTCCACTGTGCTCAACCGGTGGGCAATCAGCAGCACTGTTCTGCCTAAGCAAAGGGTTTTAAGATACAAGCAGTTTTTTATTTCGAAAAGTTTTTATTTTTACGTAAAAGTTCCGATTCCACAGTACAGCATCATATTGCGTGTATTTTTTTAATGATAACTATTACCTTTTAGATTTTTTTGAATGGCTTCTTGCACTAAGTGTTCTGACTCAGAGTCTAAAACTTTGGTTCTTATATTTATTAATTTATTTATTATTTACGTAAAAGTAAGTAACTACATTACGCTTTACGCAACTACATTAATAATTAGATAAAGGGAGACAAATCTATTTTTTCTAATACCGTTTTTTGTTTTTTTTAGGAAAGTATGTACCTAATGCAGACGTTGCCTCATCCAACAGCAACACAACTGGCTCTCTCACTAAAGCTCTGGCTATAGCGATTCGTTGTTTTTGTCCACCTTAGTAGAATTATTCAGAAAATTTTCTTTCTTAAGAAAAAGAAAAAGTAATGCGCAGATTTGCTACCTACCTGACATTTGACTGCCTTTCTCGCCCACATCTGTGTCATAACCCTGCTGAGTGTCCATTATGAAGCCATGGGCATTGGCCATTTTGGCAGCTTTTTGGATGTTTTCTGTTTTAGCTTGTTCGTAGCCATAGCCAATGTTGTCGTGCACGGAACGAGCATATAGGATTGGCTCCTGACCTACTAGAGCCACCTTTGTGTGCAGGAACTTGTGGTCATAGTCACGAATTGAGACACCGTCTAGAAGCACATCCCCTGAGTCAGGTTGATAAAAGTGTTCCAACATGGCAATACAACTACTTTTGCCTGTAAAACTACAGTTGATGATGTCAATACAGTTAACTATGTAAATGCAGATGACTATACTATATACAAGGGTTAAAAGGCGCCTATCGGCGCCTCCATAATGTTTTTGCCTATTAATAATTGATAACTGATCGCAAAACACGCGCGAAACTAAAAAATCATTGCACAGTCTAATAGATTACACGGGTTTGCGAAAAAAGGTAAAAAATCTCAAACAAAATTTTTTCTTAAAAAATCGCCTGCAAATGGCAAAAACATAACTTTTATTGGAAAACTCGACAATGGCCTGCATACTTTTGTCAACGCCCTTCTTAAAAATGCGAATTTCTCGCCGCTCTTTTTTTTAAACGAAAGCTGACATCAAGGCGAATCTAAAAAATCCTGCAACAGAAATTTTCGAGCCTTTTATGACCATATTTTTTGATAATTCATAAAAAGTGTGACCCATCCACCCACCCGACCCAAATACTATATAGATGGTAAAATTACAGTTGACCACATTATAACTTCGAAGCCAAGGTGCCCAAAGTAGTTCAAAGAAACCCCCGCCCTTTTGACTTAACATTAGAAAAATCACTCGAAAAGTGATGATTTTTGGGTTTTTCTCACATTTTCAAGCATAAAGAAATTAGCATTTTTGGACAAAATAAGGGTGTCTTTGTAGATACAGTCTAGTCTCGTTTATCCGACACCCCCTCAAGTTCGTTCCCACCTAGGGTCCGACACTTTTTTTAGCTCTATTTTCGAAGTGTTTTGCCAAATGTGATTCGCCAGTTTAATCCCAAGTATCGCAAGGATTCTGATTTTGCCGATCGTTTTTCCAAAATCCTTTCAGGTTGCCGTAAAGACCCGCGGGTCTCGGTTATCCGACACCTGATTTTTAAAAAGGGGTGTGGGATAACCGAGACCCGCGGGTCTTTACGACAACCTGAAAGGATTAGGGAAAAACGATCGGCAAAATCAGAATCCTTGCGATATTTCGGACTAAAACAACCAAAGACAACTGGAAAACATTTTAAAAATTGGCTGAAAAAAGTGTCGGACCCTAGGTGGGAACGAACTTGAGGGGTGTCGGATAAACGAGACTCGACTGTATCGCTAACTATGTAAACAAAATATGTCGCGGATATTTTTACACAAAGAACTTTTACCTCCACCACTGGGACCAACTAACGCAACCAACTCTCCTGGTTCAACCACAAACGAAAGGTCCTAAAATAAAAATACGAAATTGAATATTTTGACTCAAAAAGGCTAAAATTAATATAAAAAAACACACATTCATTACTGGCAGATCAGGTCTGGTGGGATAGCTGAATTTAACATTCCTAAACTCAATCCTCCCTAAACATAACGTAACTAAGAATGTTTGTACTTTTTATACTTTCCAATACCTTCTATAGTTGCATTTCTACCATCCGGCGCTATGCGGCCATCATTGCGAAATTGAGGCTCTCTGTCTATTAGGTCAAACACTTTGCGAGAAGAACCTAAATTTCACTGTAAACGCTGGACCAAATTTTGCACGGATGTTTTTTCGTTTCCGTGATTAAATACCTACCGACAGCTTGCATCAGACCATTCCACACTTCCCCTAACTCTCTTAAGTTCTCGCCTAGTTGAAATTGGTAGAGCAGGAAAGACACCAGTAGTCCAGCATTTATCTACAAAGCATTGCAAGCAATATACGAGCTCATCTTTGTATTAACTATGTCTACCTTTCCTTGAATGACCAAATGACCTCCATAAGCCAACACAGCTGTCAGTATGCCCATTTGCAAAAACTGCAATATTATACTTTTTATTCAAAGCTTTCAGAACAAGTATTGCGATCCACCTCAGTGGTCAGCAAGAAGCCAACATGCGCAACCGACTTTCTAGCGCCGATGCCCAGTGTGACATTTAGGAAGCCAAGGAACCTCAAAGATTCAAACTTCTCACAAGCAAATGACTTGACAGTTCTGATAGCACTCAACACCTCCTCAGCTACGTCGTTAGCCTTAGCTATGGACGTCTGGCTCTCTTCTGCCAGTCTCTACAGCAAGGTTATGTGGATGAAATTAGAAAGTTCACGAAATCACTTACATCATAGTATACTCCATACACTTTGGACACCAGAAAAATTATAGGCACGGCAATAAAAGTGACTACAGTCAAGCGCCAGGACAGAGAGAACATGAAGATCAGAGATCCGCACAGCATGGTTAAGTTCCTCATCAACACGTTCATGTACAGGGATAGGGTGTTGGACATGGTCTGGCAGTCAGAGTTCAGGCGTGAACAAATTTCTCCTGCAAATGGGACATGAGTTTGATCAAAAAAAGATGGTTGTTCTTTTTGATAGCACAAAGATCAGAGCTAGGGATTTTTGAGTTTGAATAAAGTAACTTTTCCGAAAATAATAATTCTTTCTCGGTATTCAGGCTTTTACTGAAAAAGGAATGCATGACTGGTTCCGCCCGGTCAACATCTCTACTTTTTTAACACATGAAAGGCCGTGTGTACTAAACTATGCATTTGATGCAGAAAAAAAGTTTAAATGGCTGAAAAAAGTTTCGGAAACAGGACAGCTTCGAACGGGTACAACAGCTCCTGAAGCTGCATCACGAACTTCTTCAAATTTCTTCACATCTTGTCATACTCTCATATCTGACAGCGGATTCGTGCTCAGCGTAGTCGATTTACTTTTAAAACTGCTTTCAAAATATTGAAGCCACTGTCAAATTTCTAATTCAGTTCAAGACAATAAACATTTGAATAGTGAATTTCGAGCTGTTTGAAAATCAAATGCGTATTGTCTTGAACAGAATTTGAAATTTGACGGTGACTTTAATATTTCAAAACCAGTTTCACAACTAAATTGACTACGCTGAGCACGAATTCGATGTCAGAATTGAGGGAGATTTGAATAAGTATATGATGATACAACTTTAGAAGCTGTTTCAACCGTTCGAAACCGTCCTGTTTCTGAAAAAATTTTCAGCCACCGTGTTTAGCGTGAAATTCTGCATCAAACGCATACCGTATATTCTCTATTAAAGGCCCCGGGGCCTTTATTTTTCAACCCTAAAAAAGTTGGGAAAAAATTAATTCGATTTTGAGATTTTTGGGTGCTAAACCTAAATCTGAAAAATGAAATTAGGTAAACTCGTGCTAACTAAGACTTGCAAAATTATTTTTCTGGGTTGAGATATAAGTCATTGAGGGGGGGGGTCTTTATTAGAGAGGGGGCTTTTAATAGAGAATATACGGTAGTTTAGTACACACGGCCTTTTCCGTGTTAATAGAGTTTAAGGCCTCGTTGGAAATTCGAGATTCAACCGTTAAAATATTGTAAAACTATTCAGCAAATGTAGCAAACACAAAGATTTGCTAGTTATAACTTTTATTTTTACAGCGTTTGCTGAATAAACCATTACCGGTTTTGTTTATATCAAAAAAGCCCATTTCTTGTTGGACTAATGACCGGAACAGGTCATCTCGAATCCGGCGATCAA
This sequence comes from Ditylenchus weischeri, assembly GCA_029231635.1. NCBI lineage: Eukaryota > Metazoa > Nematoda > Chromadorea > Rhabditida > Anguinidae > Ditylenchus > Ditylenchus weischeri. Next base: position 18,950 of record JAMRYI010000991.1, on the reverse strand, counting down.
CTAAACTTTCCTTTATAATTCAAACAAAAACTAATTCAAATAGTAATAACTGGTGTAAAAAAAGTTTCCGGTGGGTTTTTAGGCTAATGTTCAATAAAAATTTTATTTCAAAAAAATATTCCAAACATATGGTTTTGTAGCTCTTTCCTTCCTCTACCGAATGATACATAAAGTTTTTATTTTACTCAATAAAATGGCCTCCCTGCGCCCTGAAACTCAGGCATGGATTGCCGAGCATTTCCCTGATGCCATCACTGTTGACCCTGATTGGAGCAACCCAAAAGGTGAATAGCCGCCCAATTCTTCCGACCTCAATGTCATGGACTACTTTGCCTGGCCTTACATCCAGTCAAAGACCTGCTCTAGGCCCCACAAATCCATCCCGGCACTGAAGGCATCATTGGTCAGAAAGTGGGACGCGGTTCCCCAAGAAATGATCCAAAATGCCATTGACGCTTTCCCGAAAAGACTCCGGAAAAGCATTGAGGCGCAGGGAGGCCATTTTATTGAGTAAAATAAAAACTTTATATATCATTTGGTAGAGGAAAGAAAGAGCTACAAAACCATATGTTTGGAATATTTTTTTGAAATAAAATTTGTTATTAAACATCAGCCTACCGGGAACTTTTTTACACAAGTTATTAGTAATAGTAATAGTTCAAAAAATCAACCTCTAGCCTGGGAGTAGGTGAAAAATCCTCCACGGAACCCTCCAAATACAGCACTAAACAAGTAATAAGAAGTTTTGAAAAAAAGAGAGAACACCAACCTAGATAGTGAAAGCAAAGCCATGATGCCAACACACTTGTGCAGTTTTTCATAAGAAGCGTCAGCGCCGAAGACACTGCCCACCACTTCACCAGTGTAGTAAGGCACGAAAACTCGGGCTAAACGCTTACTTTGGATTTAGAGAATGTACCGTAATTATTCTAATAGAAACCCCGGGGTTACTATTTTTCAAACCTCTAAAAATCTTGAAATTGTCAATCAAAAATAACCCTAACTCTGAAATCTTAGTCAAAAATAGGGGGGGTTACTATTAGAGACGGGGTTTCTATTAGAATAATTTCGGTATTAATGAATCACCCACACAAAGAATAGAGAAACAAGAACGAGAAAGCCACTGTGTAGAAAGCCCATTCTCTGGCCATGTAGTTGAACAGGCGGAAAAGCATTGCAAAGGTTTCCCTTTTTTTCGCCTCCACTTCAGCTTCTTTCTGCAATATTGGGGTAAAGTAATGGTAATATTGAATAATGCTCACCTTTTGCAGTTCAGTAAAGTATTCATCGTCGTCTTCAGCGTCGAGGAATCTTTGATGACCAGTCCTTGCATGGCTTTCTTCTCTGACTCTTGCAAACACACTCACCCAAATGCCCTATAAAATACTGTTTGCAGATAGCGATTTAGTAATTCCAAGAGTACAGTCGAGTTCCTATTAGACGTCACCCCCTCAAATTTACTTCTTAGATAGTTCCGACACTTGACACTAGCATTAATTTTTGACGTCTTTTTGAGATTCTAATTTTAAAACTTCTAATATTGAGGTTTTGGGACTTTTTCAAATTCGTGTTTTTCGGCAACTTTTTCCTTCTTCTTTAAATTAAGCGAATTCTCAAATGCAGGGTAGCCCAGCGTATGTTACTACGGGCACAAATGGGTGTCCAAAACATCGAAAACCAAGAATTTGAATAAAAGCGCGAATTCAAAAACGTTCTAAAAACTGCCAAATGTCTACGCAGTATTCTAACCACTTCACATCCATGTTTTACGTTAAAATAAGACCTGAACAAAAAGAGAGGCGATGATGCACCAACTCATGAGAATCCAGTCACCCACAGCCAGTTGGACAGTCTCATTTTCATAGAAAGCTAATAGTTTAGCAGGTGAAAATGCCACAATCAAGAGAATAAAGGCAAAAGTTATGTTGCTGTAGCGAGCGCATGCCTCCGCTCCTCCCTTGGGATTCGAGTAGACGCCTACAGCCCCACCCAACAATATACATACCCTCAGGATTGCAACTGCCTATAAATAATCCAATTGCAATAAATACACCACTACTATAGTAGTATTTACCATAAAGTCCACAGGGTTAATAGTAAAGTTATAGTAGCGAAAGTCGAGCCAGTGATGAATGTTGTCAACTGTGAAGAATTTCCCATCCCAGGCCAGTCCAAACACATTCACAGCTATATCCACCAGTCCGAAGCCCAGACCAATGAGAAGTGCTTGGCTGGGTGAATACCAAGAGGTAGGTGTTCCAATTGGATTTGGAATCGGGCTTGGCATCTTTACACATGAAAAAATTACCTTTAATGTCGGCGATTGCCTTACATACTACACCATAAATAGCAATAAATTGACTGCAAAGCTCAGTGTCAATGGCCTCCTTTTTGTCTTAGGGTCCTGTTGGTTTTTGGGCTGTTTGTCTTAGGTGTAGGTTAGACCAGCCTATGCTAGAATTGACCCAACCCATTTTTTTTACTTTTTTGTAGTTTGAGGAACATGTTTGAGTCCATTCTATCATCACCAAATTGAAAAAAAAACAACAACAGAAGGAAAAACATATAAGGGGGTACCCAAGAGCATTTTTAAAATTCAATTTAAATAAAACTTAGAATGCAACAAGAAATTAGTTGCCCCTGAAAAAAAAAGATAAAAAAAACTAATTTCTTTTATTTGGTCTACTCGAAGAAAAAGATAAGCTATCTTGAAACAAGGGAAAATTTAAAGAGAATTCATACAAAGTACAGCATTGTTCTAAAAATCAATAGTACAAAAAGGATAGAAAAATCATTAGCCAAGCAATAAGAGATAAATTGTACGCTTCATCACAGCGCTTAAGGTCGGACTATAGTATAAGTGATTCGCCCTAAATGGGGTTTTATGATAAACTTATATCAACGTTTTATGGCTTTAAATGGGTAGAAAACACAAAAAACTATTGGGAAGGCCATTTCCGAGAGGAAAATTTTTTACAAAATTTTTGTAAAAACCATGGTACCCACCATATGGTTAATATTTTAAAGGTACCTGGTTATCTATGAAAAGGTATCCTAACACGTAAATGACTATTTTTAAGGTATTCTACCCTGTTTTGGTCACTGGAGATGGGCAAAAAGTCTCTCTATATGCATTTTTGATCAAGAGTCTTGCTCGGAATCATGTCTAAGGTAAGTGAGTGCACGCATCTCTAGCCAACCAAGACCCCGAAGGGGGCGCAGTGGGCTTGGTTGCTTGGGGTTGAGATGCGCACACCCACATACCTTAGACACAAATCACTCAAAAGTAACTCTGCATGCATATGCATGCATACCAGAGTTTCTTTATGCGGTAGGCCCCAGTTAACAAAACTATGTTCAACCTTATTTTTTAGTCCTAGGCTCATAGATATCCAGGTACCTTTAAAATATTAACCATAGGGTGGGTATCATGGTTTTTACAAAAATTTTGTAATTTTTTTTTCTCGGAAATGGCCTTCCCAATAGTTTTTTTGTGTTTTCTACCCATTTAAAGCCATAAAAAGTTGATATAAGTTCATAAAACCTCATTTTGGGCGAATCACTTATGCTATAGTTTGGCCGCGCTTAAAAATAATAATTTATTACTTCAAAATTCACAAAAATAAGGAGCTTTTGAGGTTCTTCATCGTGATCGCGACACATAATTTTGAAATTTTTGAAAAATATAATACGCCTCCGAATAAAGGTTTTTTCATCCAGGCCAATAGAGGGATAGGCTAAACTGCCTTATATGGGACCTGCTCAAAATCGACTTTTGACCACTTTTTTGAACTTATCAGGTCGTAATTAGTCTAAAAATATGTTATTATTTTCACGCGGACTTCTTCACTTTATTCGTTTTGTCTTCGTTTGCCCTTAGGACACTGAGCGTCGAATAAAATATTTATATAATTTTGGTCCCAAGAGTGCACTTCGGTGTGAGTGAGCATCCAATTCTCATGGCCGGCCTACCACATGACAAAGCAGGGCTATGCAAGTGTTGTTGTACATTTAAATAGCCCATTTTTTGAGATGTGTGGTCTCTAAGGTGCTTGGGGATGCGCATCTCAAGTCCAAGCCCCCGCGCCCTTCTTTTGATTTTTATCTACTATATAGTATTTTGATCAGGTGTGTGTGTTTGTGGACACTTGATTTGATATGATTTTGTTGTTTAATTTCTTGCTTTCTTTTCTAAACAAATCATACGGGCATTGAAATCTTCAATTGAAAGTTCCATCATCTCTATAATTCGTGATTCTCTCCAATCGGCCTTAAGAGACTTTGATAATAGAATGGAGCCATTAAGGAATGACACATTGTTGACTTTATCGGCTTTTCTAGATCCACGCTTTAAATACAAGCAACGTTCATTCATTGGTTTTACTTGAAACATATTTAGCAACTTCAGATCCTTTGTCTATGATGGGGTTACATGAGAGATCATTGAAAAGCAAATCCGAGAGTTGATGCTGCAAGGAAGACCAGGAGTTCCTTTGAATGAAACAGGTGAAATAACCGCGGAGACGTTTGTACCATTAAATGACTTGTGGGCCGATGAAGCAAATGATAGAGATGTATTGCAAGAAGATGTCTATGGGATGATTGTGAAGGTAAGTAAGGAAGTGACAATATTTGTAATGGCCTTCTTTTTAAACTCATAATACTCTCAGAATGAATTAGAATTCATACAAATTTTCGATTTTTCGATAATCGAAAAATTTCTGATCGATCGACAACCCTACTCTGCAGAGTAGCATCAATAATTTAATACTGTTAGGTGTTATAATGTTTGGCTAATTACCGTATTTCTTCTAATTGCCGCACATGTGCGCTTATTTTTCAATCACCCGAAAATCAGAAATTTTCAAATTCGATCTAGAGATTTTCGGGCGCTTAACCAAGATCTGAAAAGTGGAATCGGTAGAGCTCGTGGGAGTTAAGAAAATGCATCAAACAGCTTAGCAAAATATTCACTCTGCTCCGAGATATAAGTCTTTAAAGTTAGGGGTGTGCGGTAATTAGAGACTGTGCGGCAATTAGAAGAAATACGGTAGGCGTTTTAACATTTCGTTAATCATAAAATTGAGATAATTTTACAAGTGTTAATATCCAACAATTTTTTGTCGTTCATACGTATTATTTTGCTGCTTTAGTTTTGAAAAAGAAACTGGAATTCGGCGAGGGCTTTGTTGAACATTCGCCAAGCGTGTTTAATCATGCTGGAATGCCATTAAGTGAATATCTTCAAGAAGGTAAGTGGTTCATAATCATTCTATATAGTCAACGTATCATTACCCTTATTTAGATCCTGCTATTGACAAAATGGATTTTAGCGAAGACTTTGTGAATTCGTTGATAATCTTTGATAATACAAATTTCATTTTTCATTCAAATTTTCACCGAAATTTTCATTTTTATCATGTTTTTCATTTTGGAAACACTGAGTAAAAGTCTCCTGGTCAGGAAATGAAAGGTCTACCATTTCCGAAACCCAACTCACCCGGTACTGATGAAATGTTGAAGTGGTGGCGTGAAGCAAACGCTAGTCTACCGATTTTGTCTGTCATAGCTCAAGAATATCTCTGTCCATCACCAGCAAGCGCTTTGTCAAAAAGGGTATTTTCAAAAGTAAGCCAATGAATTTCAACGATCCAAGAATCATTCATCTAATTCTTTTAGGCAACTCTTTTCTTTTCGAACCATTTGCGCAGCCGAATAACTACCGAAAAAGCCTCTCAAATCTTAGTAATCAAGGCAGAGCTTGTGGAAAAAAATAAGGGAGGAACGATGAACAGGAAATACTCGATGATGAATGCATGGAAGACATATACTTTGATCATCTAGTCACTCCTTAAATGCTTTATCTTTGTTCGTTGATGACTTCATAAATAACTTGTTTGCTCATATTATCACTTCTTCGTATCTCGAAATAATAACTGGTGTAAAAAAGTTCCCGGTGGGTTTTTAGGCTAATGTTTAATAACAAATTTTATTTCAAAAAAATATTCCAAACATCCAAACATATGGGTTTGTAGCTCTTTCCTTCCTCTATTCGGTAGATCAACCCTACTGTATAGGTGTTAAAATGGAAGGCTAATTAACCGTTTTAACATTCTGTAAATCACAAAATTGAGAGAATTTTACAGGTGTTAATATACAACAATTTTTTATTTCTAAAAATTATGCAAAAACTTTTTAAGAGATTTTTTAAATTCTAAATTTTTATCGATTTGTTTTAGCTACATAAAGCAAAGTTTCAATCAAAAAAATAACAATCACATATTTTGATTGATATGATGGCGAAAAAGCAATTTCAATATCCAATGAAGAGTATTTTGATTGATAAACAAAATTATCGCTAAATTACTAAAATATATTGCTAACCAAAAGTTACTAAAACATATTTACATTAAAAATATTTCTCTCTTGTCTTTTCATTTTTCAGGTGATAATTTTTCAGACTATCCTATAATGTCGCTAAGTCTTTTGTGCAGTGAGTGTAGCCATAAATCTGCGAACTTTGACTCACTCAACAAACTAGAAGAGCATATAGTGATGATGCATGTACCACTTGCTGGCCTTATTTACAAGTGCACCTTTTGCCAACCAATAATTCACTGTCTCACTGAGTCCAATTACTTTCAACACTGCACTAAAATGCATCCCAATGAAGGAAAATTGAAGGTGAGAAGCACATTAAATAACAAAAAAAATCAAAATTTTGGAGGGCTGTAAATCATTAAGTAGATCAAATAGACACGATTCAGACAATTCATAAACCGTATGTTTTGAATGACTTTTTAGAAACATATTTGGTTGACAATCCGATTGTGTGATGCAAACAAAACTTGTTCAGAATTAAAAATTGATCTAGCAACATAAATAAAAGCAATCCATATTGCTTCGAAAATGACCTAAAAGGCAAATAAAGGCAGGGCTCGAATATGTCCTTATTACAGGACTCCCAAGTGTTCTTATTAATAAGATTTGTCCTTATTTTGGGACCCCAAATCTAATTTTTTTTTCAAAATTTTACGTTGAAATCTTATTTTCGGTGGTCAAAAGAGCAATAAACACTGGATCAAATGCCATTTTCCCCAAAATACCCTAAATATTCTTATTTTCAAAATTTTGATTTGGGAGCCCTGCCTTATTATTAATAACTTTTAACAATAATAGTTTTTTTTAACAACCTTATTAATAACTTTTAACAACTTAACAATAAAAAGTTTTTGCATAATTTTAGGAATAAAAAATTGTTGTATATTAACACCTGTAAAATTCTCTCAATTTTGTGATTTACAGAATGTTAAAACGGTTAATTAGCCTTCCATTTTAACACCTATACAGTAGGGTTGGCCTCCCTCCCCGCTCTCAGCCGAATTTTCCTTATACCTCCCCGCTCCTCCCCCAGCAACAAAATTGGCCATCTCCCACCGTTTCTAACCCCCCACTCCCAAAATTACCCCCGTCACCCACCATGAAAAACTCTTTCAATTTTTGACGCTCAGCTAGTTATATTACTATATTACTTTTCTATATTACTATTAATATTACTATCTTCATATTACTTCATATTAGTTAATTTTTATTACATATCAGTTTTTAGAGACAATTTTGAAAATTCTGATATTGGTGTTGTTAATTTAATTTTCGATTTTGCACATGTTTTGCTTACATCGCAACACCGGGTTGTTCATAAAATATGACTTTAGAGCCACATTTGAAAAATAAAAAAACATGGAAAAAATCCTTAATCCTTTATATATATCTCCTTAACAGCTTCCCCCCTCCTCCTTAACACTCGCATTACTGTTTGTAACTTTGGTGTGTACTTGTGCAGAATTTCACGCTGAAAAAGATGATGTTAGTAGTTCTTTCAAAAACTGAGAAAAAGTATTGACAAAAGGGCTCCTATGGATTTGACTTCTTTTAAAATTCAATGTGTATTTTGAAATTTTGAAAGATTTTTAGTGTTTGCAAAATACTATTTGACGCGCAATTGAATACTCTTTCTAATGTGTGTAAACTTGTATAGGCGACTCCGGCAACGTATACGAAACTTTTGCAGATATTCACAAAGGTGCCTATTTTTAAAAGTCGATTTTTCTAATTCTTGGACCACCGAGTGACTTTGACTAAACTTTTTGTTTTTAGACATTTCCGTCTTTGCGCTGCAAAACAGTGCATATGATCATTTTCCGTAAATAGAAATCTTTTGATTTTTTTATGATTTTTGATAAACGAAAATTTTCTCAAAATAGGCATTTTAGAAAAATACCAAATGCAGCATATTTAAGCATTCTTAGTTTATTCTTAGTTTACTAGCCCGACTTATCCAAAGTGTGCAATTTTTATAAACGATTTGAACACTATATTGTAGAGCAGAGTAAAAGCTACATGACTCATTTTACAGATCAATTTTTCAATTAGAGAGTGGTGAGGAATAGGCTTTTATAGTCCTTTTTTAACAAATACTGAATACTGTTCGTTTTGAGATCTCCCGTAAAAACATTTAAAATCGTGTTTCAGAGATTTTTTTTCAGCGTTTGTAAATTTCAACTTTATTCACGGATTGCACAAAAACATTTACGACATCGTGTCTGTGTGCAAAAATCGCAAAAATCCATGATACGGTATCATGGATTTGCCCATTTTCAAATTCCCGCCTTATACAATTTTTGAAAAAGTTCAGTTTCTTGTTGACATATGCCAATTCTGAGACCAGATAGGTGCTCAGCGTGGTCGATTTACCTATAGAAGTGTAATCGGAAAAATGGAATGAAAATCCGGGTCTTGCCTTGGTGCCTCAGTGGTTGAAAAAAATAAGTACATAAGGGGGGACCAAGGCAAGACCCGGATTTTTGAATGACGTTATATCATTGTTCTGATTATTGTTCTGATTCTGATTACACTTCTATAAGTAAATCGACCACTACAAGTTTCATCAAACGAAAAAGTGCAATCATTTGCCATGCCATGATGTTTTGCGCTAGCAAAATAAAGTCATTGAAAACTTTTTCGTTTCATATAAAACTTGTGTTGCCAAAGTTGTCTTAAAAAACTTGTTTTTGTTTTACCGTATTTCCTCTAATTACCGCCCCCCTCTAATAAGCGCCCCCTCGACTTTGAGGGTCTGTATTTCAGAGCAGGAATTTTTTTCGAGCAAGTTTTTTTTTGCGTTTTCTTAGTTCCCGCGAGCTCTGCCGATTCTGCCTTTTTGATTTTGGATTTCCACCCGAAAATTTCAAAATGACTCTAATAAGCGCCCCCTCTAGAGGTCGATCGAAAAATAAGCGCCCCGGGGCGGTAATTAGAGGAAATACGGTAATTTCGGAGTGGGGAGTCGGCCTACTAAAATAATCACCGTAGTTCGAAACTCGAATTGGACATATTTTAAGATTCATCTTTTGCAAATCTGCAAAAAGTTCACTTACTCAGAATCGTCCGCTCTTTAAAATAAACATAAAACTAGAACTTTCTAAGAATTGTGGGAACAAAATGTAGTCCAGTTTTACAGAAAATGCCTTTTAAGTATTCAAAAAATCTTTTTAGGAGCCTTTTTGTCGATAGTTTTTCTTAGTTTTTGAAAAAATTACTAACATCATCTTGTTCAGCGTGAAATTCTGCACAAGTACAAAACAAAGTTGCCAACAGTAATGCTAGTGTTCAATAAAAAAGTCAAACAAGATAGTAATAAGTTTTTTTCGTATATACTAAATTTTTTTTTGATTAAAGAAATACGAAATTTGAATCGCATGTTCCTCTAAGACCAAAAAGTTGAATTTTCATATTACTAGCGATCAGTGCTGCAAATTAAGTTTTTTTCGCAGGCTAGAGTTCGATTTAGAACACCTCCTTAAATAAAAATTTTAAGAACTATGCAACTTCCTAGTCATGGAAATTTGAAAGATTCAAATTCCAAATACAATATCCAAAGAGCCTTCATCATAGTTGTGCATCTCCGAAAAACCACCACCGCCGCCGCCGATGGCACCTCATATTTTGCCGCCGCCGCCGGTGGTGCCGCCGGCTTTCGCGTTGATATAAAATTTTTCGCTACAGCCACGCTTGTCACAAATTTGCAAAACAAGTTTTATTAAAATAAGTTCAATTGCGGCGCTATTAAAAGCCGCCGCCGCCTTATTAGTCCACCGCCACCGCCGGCGGTAGACATATTTTCGCCGCCGCCTGGCGGCTCGCCGGTGGCGGCGATCCAACTATGCCCTTCATCGTTTTTTTACTGGATCACTCATGGGATTTTCTCATAAAACTTCGGATTTTCAACTTCAACCATGAAAATTGTTGAACCATGAAAATTGTCCGCCGTTGAAAGGGCTTCCCGTGCAGACCAAACTTGCCATAGTTCTTTGTAAGAAAAACGTCCTGGCCTAACTTGCACTCAAGCAAAAACAACACTGGAACCAAGTCCAAAAAAGCAAAGCTGAATCAAAAATAAAAACCTCAACCCTAAGACATAGGGGCAGGAAGTCGCAAAATTAAAAAAAGACAAAAAATACAGAAAACCTCAATCATATAACTTGTTTTAGGTTCAATTTGTACCTTCTGCGGTAAAAGTGAGAGCTCAGGTCAAGGAGCTTATAAACAAGTGTTTGGGCTACAGTTTGGTTGCCAAGCATGCAGATCAAAAACCGATAAAGTGAGCTTAATGCGAAAAAAATCTGTGTAAAATTAAAAAATTTACAGACTGAATGTTTTGTTGGAGCTCCAATGTTTTCAGTGCTCTGTGATTTTTTCTACATTTAATAAATTGGAGGAACACATGGTGCTTGAGCACTGTAACGGTCAGATCTACAAGTGTGCAGGTTGCCCAGCTATGTGTTGTTACCCGACTGAAGCTAGCATCCTCAACAATTGGGCTCAGCACCAGCACAACCAAGCCAGTGAAATAAATGTAAGTTTTTGTTTTCACACTGGTGCCAGTGCGCACTTTACTTTTCTGAAAATCTTTTTCGGCCCGCATTATCCGTTGAGTTAAAACTCAATACAAGAATTACTTGATATAATGTTGAGCTTGATAGAAAGTTCACATAAAGCCAGTCTTCAGCGATTACAAAGATAGAAGAAATGCATATTTCTCTTACAAAGGAACATAACGTATTTACCGTATTTCCTCTAATAGAAGCCCCGGGGCTTATATTTTCACTCAGCCTTAAGGGGGCTTCTATTAGAGAGGGCTTCTATTGGAGAGGGGGCTTATATATGGGACGGGGCTGATTTGCCGTCACGGTTTTCGCCGTTGACAAAATTCGCCGTCGCAAAATTTCACGTGAAACGTTTTTCTGACTTTTTATAAAGAAAGTCTCTAAACGCTCTATGTATGTAATGAATCACAAAAAAATTGTCAACAAAAAGGCGCGAATCCAAATGAAATCTTTTTTATTTTAGAGTGCTTATATTAGAGAGGGGCTTATATTTTCACTCAGCTTCTAGAGGGGCTTCTATTGGAGAGGGCTTCTATTAGAGGAAATACGGTATTCTAATAGACGTCTCCCCATATTCAAAATCGTGTTTTTAACATTGTGTTTTCGACTCGCCCACTAACCCACTTTCAGACAAGTTACCACTGATTTTGTAGTTCATCTCAGTGGCTACAAATAAGCTGGTAACTTGTCTGAATGTAATATACCAAAAGTATCGTATTTTCTCTAATAGGAGCACCGGTGCGTTTATTTGTCAAACCCCCTCTAGGGGGTGCGCTTATTAGAATCATTTTGAAATTTTTGCGTGAAATCCAAAATCAAAAAACGGAATTGGTAGAGCTCGCGGGAATTAAGAAAACGCAAAAAAAACTTGTTCGAAAAAAAAATTCTGCTCTGAGTATTCATGCGATAAAGGGTAACGAACTCTTACATTCGATAAAACTGCAGAAAGAATTTTTTGACAAAAATCATATTCTTTTCTACTGTGGAATCGATTTTAGTGGGTAAACAAACCTTTAAAGATCGTCGTTTCAATATAACTACGGTATTATCTCTAATAAGGCCTTATGGGGCCTTATTTTTCAACACCTCTTCGAAGGTGGGGCTTTATTGGAAGGTGGGGTCTTATTTTTCAACCCAAAAATTTTAACTAGTCTAACTGAGGGAACGGGTAATGGAATATGTTATGTGTCGGTGATGTCCCACAAAAATTATGCCTTGGTCTTCCCCGTTGATTTTCTGACTTTTGTTAAGGCATAGAGTAGGTTAGCGTATGTAAGGATGGACTCAGACATGTTTTCAAATCAACAAGGGGACCAAGACATATTTTTTGAGGCATTTCCAACACATATACAGCCAAAAATCACATTCTTCAGACCTGAGAGATCTATCGGTGTTAAGATCGCCATGCCGATGACTGTAACTGTACATCAGTACTTTTCGTATATTATATGAGAAATTCTACAGCGAATATATTACGAATATATTAGCGAATATATCAAAACTTATTGGACAGCCTAATATTTTCGAATATATTCGAATGTATTTTATATTTTACAAGAAATTCTGCAGTTTTCAACAAGGCAAAAACTTACTCAAGATAAATACCCGCTTACCCTAAGTCAGCTTTTGCTCCGTCGATAATTGTACATTGATAACTATAGAAGTTCTCGTATATTATACAGTCAACTCTTGATTTAACGAGCATTTTCGTCCCCAGTGGTTTGCTAAATCGAGAGTAGTCTGTACAAGAAATTCTACAGTATCAAATACACTTTTCGGTCGGACTAGCGGAGTCCCAATCCGGTCTAGATTTCCTCCAGTACTCCAGAGTGCCAGCACTATTTTTGTTGGGAGATGAGTCCTTGTAATAAGGCTAGGCTTTATAAGAAGAGGGTCTTTATTAGAAGGTAGGGTCTTATTAGAAGGTGGGTTTTTCCAGTTTGTTTAGTGTAAGAGTGTAAAAGTGTGAGGAATAGGCATTATTAAAAAGTGGGCCTTATTTTTCAACAAATCTTGGGAGGTGAGGCCATATTGGAAGCTGGGGCCTTATTAGAGATAATACGGTACATGAAGACGTTATCACTGCTTCTAAAAAGGTGTGATTACCGTATAACTTCTAATAGACGGGCATTCCCGTCTATTTTTCAACCCTTAAAAAATCGAAAAAAATATTTTGATTTTAAGATTTTTGGGTACTCAAAAAAATCTAAAAAGCGGGATCAACTAAGATAGAGGTGATCAAGAAAACGCAAAAAAACAGATTTGCAAAATAATTTTCCTGGGCTGAGATATAGGTCCTTAAGGGTGCCCGTCTATTGGAGGGTGCCCGTCTATTGGAGGGTGCCCGTCTATTGGAGGGTGCCCGTCTATTGGAGGGTGCCCGTCTATTAGAGGTTACACGGTAATTGGCCAAATGGTTAATGGCTTGGGGGCGGTTAAGCAAAAATCGCTTTTTTGAAATTATACACCAAAAAATTTTTTAGAGCGAGCTGAGATGATGTGTCGAAATCTATTGTAAAAAAGTATTCAGAAAAAAGTTATCACAGTTTAGCGTAAGAGTGTAAAAGTGTTAGGAATATTTGATACACTCTGTAATCAAGATTTCGATTTGCGATGTCATGGCTCGTTCAGAAATCCAGAGTTGGCATCGTGAACACACTTCAGACCAACTACAATTCCCGGCTATAAACGAGCCAGTTTTTAAACTTAAACATCCAATTTAGATAATTTTTGCATCGAGAGCAAGAGCTAAAAGGCAGCACATTGAGACGCTTCTGCACAACTGCCTACTATTATCTCATAAATTGCCATGGAAAACAGAAAGACATGTAACGGAAGCCCTGACTCAACCACAGCCGATTGAACTAGACATTATAGAAATTACGGACTCTCCCCGTAGATCACTAACTCAAAATATTGTATCTAAAATTGCTGGGTGTGGACAACTTTCAACACCCTCAACTTTTTCTAATGATGACAGACGTTTTGCTGTCAAACGCACGGTATTTTTCTTTTTTCTAAATATCATAGTTATAAATTATATTATATAGTAAAACCAGAAAAAGTAAAGTAAAACCAAACCCCCACCTCCCCCACCTTTTTGTCGGATAGGACCAATCTTGGATGATATATGATTCATTGGATGATTTTCTTGAGAAGATTATTAGCCTTTCCAATTTGATTTTTTTCAAAGCTTTGAGGTATTCTAAAACAAATATGGTCACTTTTGGGAAGATAAATTAATAGCAGTTATACGTTACCGTATGTTTTAGGCCGTTTATTTTTCAAAACCTAAAATAAAAAAAAAGAGATTTTTGGGTGCTCAACCGAAATTTCAAAAGTGGAATCAGGTAAGCTCGTGATAACCAATAAAACGCAAAAAACAGATTTGCAAAATATTGATTCTTAGCTGAGATACAGGTTTAGAGGTCCTCAAATGGGCCGTTTATTACAGGAGAGCCGATTAATAGAGGACAAGGGACCACAGGCGCCTATAGACGCCTCTATAGTATTTCGAAATTTCAATGAGGGGCTATGACTTCATTCATAAAAATAGGTATATCCCCTATTAGAACTCTTTTTTTCGCCTGTTCTTTTTTTAAAACGAAAGCTGACATTCTGGGGAACACGATGGTATTAGCGACAAAAGTGATTTCGCTATCTACGACCCGTTCTGGCCTTCGAAGTAAAAAAGCGTTAACCACACACCCACCCACACATGCCAAATACTATATAAGATATACGTTATTTTTGTCATTATATTTAAGACACTGTAATTATACTAAAAATTTAGCTGAACTTTGAAAACCTTACCGAGCTTGGTGAAAATACAAGAGATTGTTCTTCTGATAGCTTGGCTGGCTGCTCTTCAAGCACTGTTACCAATACCGATAGCTTTCAAGCATCTAGATCCTCAAGTCTTCTAAGCACTATAACTCATCCTGCAGTCAAATTGCTTGCCAATAAACTGAAATCTATGCGCAACTTTCCCAGCACTCATCGACCATTAGCTAAATGCTCTACTAATAATTCTACTAGAGCGAAAAGATTTTTTATGCCTACAGAGAGAGATTTGCAAAGTGATGAGAGTGAGTTTTGCTTAGTTATCGTATTTACTCTAATAGAGCCAGAGTCCGGAGGTTGATTGAAAAATAGAGCGAGATCTGGCTCTATTAGAGCAAATACGGTATGTATATAGAAATTTAAAAAAATAATAATTAGTCAAATAAGAGATAAGTGTTGAAAACTTATCGGCATACATGCAAACCTCGGTTATTTACCCCGCCAGTTAGCCGCCACTCAAGGTCCCTAAACATTTTTTATTTGTCTTGAGATCAACATTCGATATATCCATCATATGACAATCAAGTTAACCGCTACTCTTAAACATGGTCTCTGGGGTAGTAGGTGACCAGGGTTTCACATTATTTTTTTTTGAACCATACCCTGTTACCTCGATGTCGGACCCCTATTTTTTTCACCCTCATGTAGAAGAGGTTGCTTTAGACAGGATTTTACGGATTGAGCGTCGGAAAAAGTACAACTTTCAGAGATCACTGCTCGCTTGCACGGATAGAGTTAAAAAATATACCGTGTATTTCCTATTAGATGGTCCCCCATTGCGTTCAAAATCGTTTTCTTAGCATTGTGTTTTTGACACATTTTTTGAAGACTCCTCTTAAGCAAGTTACCACCCAATTTGTAGCCAGTGAGATGAGCTACAAAATCAGTGTTAATATGCCCAAGAGAAGTGCTCGAAAAATGTGTCAAAACACAATGCCAAAAACACGTTTCTTGAATTTAAGAGGGGGGTCTAATAGGAAATATACGGTACTCTTTTTTGTTTTAAAGCGATTCTTAAGAGGATGTATACAACCTAATTATATCATTCGACTGAGAAAGAGTATTTCCTTTAATGTGTAAATAAATATCTTCTAAAACAATAGCAAAAATTGAGGAAAATGTTTTTTTCCTAGAAAAATCATTTTTCGCAGGGTTAAATTTGGTAAATTTAGTTAATTTTTCACCACTCGCTTGACGTTCACTAAAATTAGAAATATATATCAAAAGCCTTGCTATTTCTACGTCAGATACACTCTACAGAGCCGAAAAAAATGCAACAGAAAGTTACGGCCAAAAATATTCCGAATAACATTTTGACGTAAAACTTTTTTTCGCTAATCAAACCTGAAATTTTGACACTGGATTCGTGGTCAGCATAGTCTATTTGCATGTAAAATTGCTATTGAACATTGAAAGCATTTAGCAAATTTTGAACTCGCTCGAGACAAACAAACATTCAAATAATTGATTTTTCGAGATTTTTTGAATCAAATGCTTGTTGTCTTGAGCGGATTCGAAATTTGCTAAGTATTTTCAAACTTCAAGCCGCTAGGGATGATTGCGGCTGCGGTGCTGCTATCGTTTTGGTAGGACGTCTTAACCAATATTTTGATTAGTTTTACAAATTGTGTTTTTACCGTTCTGTTCAGCATTCAAAAAGAAGCGCGGCTGTTTGTCAGAAGATGACCATGAAATAAATTGTTTTAGAGACTAAAATGCGTTGCCAAGGATTGAAAAAAATTGTTTTCGACTCCTCCAGAATTTTTTTTTCAGTCGTTGGCGACACATTTTAGTTTCTAAAACAATTCATTTCATGGTCATGCTCTGATTAACAGCCGCGCCTCTTTTTTAATGCTGAACAGAATGGTAAAAACAGAATTTGTAAAACTAATCAAAATATTGGTTAAGACGTCCTACCAAAACGATAGCCGCACCGCAGCCACAATCATCCCTACTCGCCGCCGATGGGAATATTTTGAAAGGCTGGTACCAGGTCAATTAAAAAAAGAATTATTTTTAAATACGAATGTGTTAAGTACCCTCTTGCTATAAGTAATAAAAACTACTCTGACCGTTTAATAGCATCTGTAGCTCAGTGGTAAAGCAGCGGAGGACTGTAAAAGTCGGGGCTCTGTCTTCGAGCCTGATTATACTTGGACTTTTCCCTCACTCTTTATCTGTAAAGGCCTGCCTAAAAAAACCCCTCTACACAATATGTAAAAAAATGGGCGTTCAAAATCGAGGTAACAAAATTTTCTCATACCTGGTTCAAAAATTACGCTCCGAGTGTTAACAAAAACATTTTTAAGATTGGACGATTGAAAGGCCAGAAAAGCACGAAGGAACCACATTCAAATTGTTTGCAACTTATTCCACGTTAAAACACTTTGAGCGCATGTGCAAGCGAAAAAATTTCCTTCAAAAATATGGCGGAATTTACAACAACAGCAAAGAAGTCAACACTCACTACTATCGTTGCAGTTTTTTCAACTCAAGAAAAAGATGTAGGTTTCTAATTGGATGTGAAGTTAATTGGGAACTTTGTGTGCTTTAAAGTTTTTAAAGTTTACGCTTGGTAGCACAAACATGTAAAAAGTTAGTTGCGTTACACTTTTTATTACCAGTTTTTTAAGGTTTTTGTTATTTCTGATTCGTCAGTACAATTTCGAAAATTGCAAGGATCCCAACTAAGCGAGTAGTTTTCGAGAAACACGATGGTTTTGCCATTTAGACCTGCAATGCTCAATATTACTTGCACCTAAATTCTAGAAAGGCTTTAGGTGTTAAATATTTGGGTCTGAATGGTAAAACTATACTGTTTCTTTAAAAATTTAGAATAAATTCGAAACTAACCAAAAATTTAAAAAGAGTGGAAGGTACCGGGTGTCCAAAAAATACCCGACGGATTTTTGAACGGCTTTTTTTAAGATGATTCTTGCATCCAAAAATATTTCATCATTTTGTAGTTCCTTCCTTTTCTGACGTAGGATATGACATGCCAGATGGCAGAATTGCGAGCAGGTATTGTGCGATTGTTCGAGCAGGGAAAAAGGTTATGGAAATATCGCGATTACTAAATGTGCCTCATCCGACAGTCTCGATGCAATCAAGCGATTCAAGAGACAGGCAGCAACATGGATCGTGCAGGAAGAGGGCGCAAAGAACAGCAAATACGCCAGCCAACAAGGAGAAGGTCGGGTCGGCTCAAAAGAAGCAAAGAGAACTCGATCATAAAGATGAGCAAGGCCATTGGAATCTCAAAAAGTTCTGTTATCGAACTTTTTGCATCTGTCCAATCGATTTTATTTCATTGTGTCCGTTAGCAGCTGAGCCTTCACTTCTTTCCTTGCCTTCATTCCTAATTCTATTTTAGCAATTCGATGGACAGAACTTTTTTGAGATTCCAATGGCCTTGCTCATCTTTCTGATCGAGTTCTCTTTGCTTCTTGGATTCCTTTGGAGCCGACCCTTCACCTTCTGCTGGTTGGCTGGCGTATTTGCTGTTCTTTTGCGCCCTCTTCCTGCACAATCCATGTTGCTGCCCGTCTCTTGGAATCGCTTGATTGCATCGGAGACTGTCGGATGAGGCACATTTAGTAATCGCGATATTTCCATAACCTTTTTTCCCTGCTCGAACAATCGCACAATATTTGCTCGCAATTCTGCCATACCTGAAAGCATGTCATATACCATTCGAAAAAGGAAGAAAAGAGCTACAAAATGACATCATTGAAATAATTTTTGGATGAAAGAATCATCTTAAAAAAGCCGTTTAAAAATCCGTCGGGTATTTTCGGTACACCCGGTACTTCTATAGTTGGTCCATCACCACCACCCCCTCCCCCTATTTTTTATAAATCGACCCAAAGTCACCTCCTAAACTAATTTTTTCTGCTCAGAAAAATAAAAGAAAAGTTTATAAACACTTATTGAATTATAAATTTTGAATTTTATCAAAAATATCGCCTTTCACTTCTCAAAGAAAGATAATATTTTCAAGGTACTTAAAGTCATTTTTCGGTTATTTATATCATTTTCTGCTGGATCTGAAATCTTTCAAAAATCACTTCGAATGCATAAAATCATAAATCAAAGTTTCTACATGCAGTAGGCGTTAAAAAGTGAAAGCATGTTGGAAATCTATTATTTTTATTTTATTTT
>JAMRYI010001411.1:0-26499 GCA_029231635.1 Ditylenchus weischeri | reverse complement strand
ATCCAGGTGGTTCATGTACCATCCAGGTGTCTGGGCCCCATCTACTTGGCTTGTGTATCCGCTCTTAGTACCCGCTGGTTATTGGGGCTCCATATACGTGGTTTGGGTACCCGCTGGTGGTTTGGGCCCGGTATTGGTGGTTCGGGTACCCGCTGGTGGTTTGGGCCCGGTATTGGTGGCTCGGGTACCCGCTGGTGGTTTGGGTACCATCCAGGTGGTTTGGGTACTATCCAGGTGGTTCGTTATCCAGGTGGTTCAGGTACCATCCAGGTGGTTCGGGTACCATCCGGTGGTTTGGGTACTATCCAGGTAGTTCGGGTACACTAACTAATACTTTCGAGACAAAATAATAATACATGCTACCACCAGGATTTGAACCTAAAACCCATGCGTTGGTCCCCCAAGGCAATCCAAAAAACACCCAAAATTACCTTGGTCCCCCCCTGTGGTTTTTGGGACCTTTCAACAGGCCATAACTTTTTTTTGAGACAGTCGAATTCAACTTTTCATAATTTTTTCAGACTGTAAATCGACCACGCTGAGTCGAATGGTGAAAGGGACAGCAGGCGCCTATATCGTATTTTGAAATTCAAATATAAATCCACTTTTCACTTTGAAAGGGCAAAATCTTCAATTTTTTTCACAACAATCTTCAAATCTAATTGCGAAAGGTCCTCCGCCATTGAAAGAGCTTTCGAATGAGTATAAACATGCAAATAAAAATATTACAGTAAAAAAAGTTTTCCACAATCATTTATTTGATATTGGTTGAGCACTCGAAAATTTTCAGATCGACCAAAAATTTCCGCGATTTTCCAATGGTTAAAAAAGCTCTCCGAGACGCTCATTAGAGCAAATAAGGTAATCTAAAATTTACGCCTTGGTAAGAAATGAATTTAAATTGGCTTTGACGTAAAGTTCTTTAAAGCTCTTTGAAAATTGGTCTAAAATATAGAAGTATAATGCTCCATATTCCACCGAATTAGCTGAGTTAAAGTGTGTGAACGGTTCTTTGATGTAAATAGGTAGTTGATGATTCTGTAAAACATGTCGATTAAAAACATTTAATCATTTTTATTTTTAAAACATGTGGCCCTATACGACAATAGGTCCCATTTTTTGCCTTGGTCCCCCTGTTGATTTTTTTCGCTGATTTTTATTTTCGAATCTATTTTTGCTTATTTTTATTTCTTATGAATTTTTGGCGCTACCGGAGTATACCCCCCCCAAATGAATTTTTTTTCGAACTTTTTCAAAACACCATTTTAACCATTTTTAAGCATTTCCTACACGTTGAACACGATAAAAGAGGTGTTTGCACCTACTTTTTTCTATAAAAAGTCGATTTTTTAAAAATCTTGAATTTTGGTATTTTTAGTTGATTTCTGTTTATTATAACTTAGTAAATCAGATGTTGAGGGTACCTTGGCCCCAAAAAGATGGAATTTGAACATAGTTTTGTTAACTGGGGCCTACCGCATAAAGAAACTCTGGTATGCATACATTTTTTATGCATCCAGAGTCACTCTCGAGTGATTTGCGTCTAAGGTATGTGAGTGTCAACCCCAAGCAACCAAGCCCCCTGCGCACCCGAAGGGGGGGGCTTGGTTGAATCACTTATACTATAGTCCTGCCCTAAATTATGCAGGGACCAAGGCCGAAAAAATGTCAACTATTTTTAGCAAACTTGGCGTTGGGGTGGAAGGAGACCAAAAAGGAGTCAACTGTGTCAAAAAGGAAAACATTGAACATAGTTTGGAATGCTGGGGCCTGGCGCATATAGAAACTCTGGTATGCATGTTTTTTTCATGCATCCAGAGTCACTTTCGAGTGATTTGTGTTGGGATTCCCAACTTCCCAAAGTTGGGATTCCCAACTCCAAGCACCCCGAGGCCCTTCGGGGGCGCAGGGGGCTTGGTGGTTTAGAGATGCGCGCACTCACTTACCTTAGACATAATTCCGAGCAAGACTCTTGATCAAAAATGCATTTAGAGGCTCTTTTTGCCCAGCTCCAGTGACCAAAACATGGTAAAACAGCCAAATGGTCGAAATTTCAAAATGCCCAAAACTCAATTTTTTATTGACCAGAACACAAAAATAATGTCTTTTTGAACTTCTGAGGTGATTTTAGGTTGATATAAGGTGTTTGGAAACACTTTAAAAAATTTCATTTGGGGGTATACTCCGGTAGGGTCGAATTGTTTTATTTCTATTTTTATTTCTTTTGATCATATGAAACATAAGATCAAGCGCATCTATGGAACCAGTGATAATTTGCTCGCCTCGTACATTGCTGAAGCCGTTTTTCGTCAGAACTGTGGTGCAAGAAATCAGAATTATTTTAGAAAATTTGTTGAAGAACTCGTGAAAATTTATGAATGTTAATGTGTCGCCGAAATAAGAAAATAAAATTGGTTAAAATAGAAGCAAAAATTAAAAAAAAATCAACAGGGGGACCAAGGCAAAAAATGGGACCTATTGTCGTATAGGGCCACATGTTTTCTGCATATACAGAACAGGTCTTTATTTTCGAAAAGATTTGAAACGCTCATATTTTTTTTATTTTTGAACTCCAATTATACATGCAATAGCATGTGAGAAAGCTCTGTGTCTGTGGTTTTTTTAGTCGAATACCCCTAAGATGGTTTACTTTGTTCACCCGAGCAAGAGTGGGTTGACCCGGAACCCGTCTGGTTTGGCCCAGTGCGGGCCGGGCGCTACCTTCTTCGGGCCCTCCAAGACGTAAAATTTTAGGCCCGTGGCCCAGCCCGATCGGCTCGGTATGAGCCAAAACATTAATGTTATATACCAAAAGAAAGCTCGTTTCTTCTTCGTTTTTTCCATATAAAATTTTTCCTTTTTTTAAGGAAAATATTAAAATTTTGGCTCCGCAATATGGTACATCCAAATTTGATTAAGGAAATCCCCACACTTACCTTACCTTTTTTTTTCTAAAAATTTGAAAAATACTTGGATTTTGGTCATTTTTCGTTTTTCCCAAAAAAACATATCTCACGATAAAAAACAAAGCACAACAGTTGTTAACAAAGTAATGACCAAAAGTTCAAAAAGGTGAAAAATGGGAGGTCGGCCACGATCCGAATAAGTACCACATTTTTATCTCCAAAAATTGTTCTGTAAAATAAGTACTGTAGCTCTTGATATGCGCCACAACATTATGCTGAGAATAAAAAACAAATTTCTAGCGGAGGTAAGTGCTGGTATATTCTTTAGTCAAATTTGGATGGACCATACATTGGATGGACCATATTGCGTAGCTAAAATTTCGATATTTTTCTTAAAAAAACAAAAGTTTTTTTATGGAATAGAAAAAAGAAGAAAAGAGCTTTCTTTTGGTATATAACATTTTTAGTGTGATTTGAATATAATTAATAAATTTCATCACACAAATGTTATGTTAGAACTTATCGATCAACCTGATATACAGTATTTTTTTGGATAAAACGGAAAAATGCGATCTTTGGGCGAAAAAAACTTTTTGTGAAAATGTGCCACCTTTTTTGCAAAGAAGTGCGATTTCTTGTGAGAATTTGTCTTGTTTGTGTTCAAATTTATAGTTTAGATGATGCGTAATTGGTTGTTAATGTCAAGATGTATTTTTTAGAAATAAAATGCATGTGGGCATAAAAAAGGAAAAATTTTCACTAAAAGGTGGCACTTTTTCGCCAAAAGTTGGCATTTTTACGTATCGTCCTATTGGCTCTATACGATAATAGGACGATTTCTTTTTCTGTTTTGACTAGTCATTTTATTGCACAAAGTTTTTTTTGGCTGCAAAAATTAGCTGCTGCAAAAAGACTTTTTTGCTGCAAATTGGGCATGTTTGCAGCAAAAAAGTCTTTTTACAACAGCTAATTTATGCAGCAAAAAAAAGCTTTGTCACATTTTATTTCTATCAACGATTCAGACATCAATTCCCATAATTTGTTCAACGACTTTTTCCAAATGGTTCTAATTAGAGCCTTTGGTAGCCTTTTGTAAAAACAACAGGGGAGCCAAGGCAAAAAAAGCGTCCTATTGTCGTATTTCTTTGTATACCGCCGCAACTCTGCGATCATTAGTAGTAGGGTTGGGTGATGGTTAGTCACCGGGACTTTCTTAAGTCACCAATATTCGGTGACTAAAAAATAGAATTTTTTTACCGAAATTAGCGCCGTCTCAAAACAAAATTGTCACAATATTTTAGATCTTATTACTGTTTACTGCAAATTTTGGAATGCCGTTTCATTTCTCTGCATTTTTTGTTTTCAAATGTTATGTGGCCTATTTATTGTCTAGTTTAGGATGCTGAAACAATTTACATGGAGCTGGAATTTTTTCACCAAGCGAGAAGAAATCATTAATGGAAAACTTTCTGTTGTCGGGTACTACAAGTTCTGCAATCCAAACTGTGAAGCTGGCAAAGCGGGTCGTTATGTAGACAATGCTGGAAGACAAGAAAAGCATTTGAAGGTCGTGTTATAGTTAATGCCCTAACTTGTAATTATGCGTAAATTTTAACTACTTCCTGGTACTCTGCTGAAATAAATTTAGTCCATTTTTGAGTGAGCGTTTATTAGATTTTGTGAGATTACTTTTCGTCCCTCTTCTTGGGAGGGGGGATGTAGTTCAATTATTACAAGGCGAGCAATTAATACAGGTTTTACATTAATTTTGTTCAATAAATGTTTGAATTTACAAATTGTTTTGAAGACATCTTGTATTATACACAGAATTTTTAAGTCACCGAATTTTCAGTGACTTACCGCTAAGTCACCGGATTTTTAAGTCACCGGCCGGTAACCCAACCCTAATCAGCAGCGACCATTTATTAATAAGTAACACTAGTTAAACACCTGGGTAGTATTCCCTCAAGACGACTACCCTATACACAATGTGTATAGGGCAACAGCAACTATGTGTATTACATAGTGTTGGAGTCTCGTCTCGAGCCGATTTTGGCCAAAATGTGGTCTCGAGTCTCGGTCTCGACTTTTTCCGCCAGTCTCGGTCTCGGTCTCGAAATTTCTGAAAATTCGAGACCAATTTGCACTAGATAAAATGGCCTTTTAGGCCTGAAAATTGTTGACACTGTGGTTTTTTCAACATTGATGTTCATTGCTTTTTCGTCACAACGTGCCTGTGTTTTGATCGCTCTGCGTGTGTTGTATAGCTTTATCAGCTATTGCTTGCATTGTCTTGTTGTTATACAGTGCAATACAGCTACAACCATGACGGTTGTAGCTTGGAATTGCTTACATTATGCCGTTTAGATGGCCGCCGTATGGAAAATTGCACATCTGGAAATATATCAGGAGAAAATTTTTTGGAAAAAGTCTCGAGTCTCGGCCATTTCGGTCTCGACAAAATGACCTCAGTCTCGGTCTCGACAAAATGACCTCAGTCTCGGTCTCGACAAAATGACCTCAGTCTCGGTCTCGACAAAATAACCTCAGTCTCGGTCTCTAATTTTTTTCGACCTCTAGTCTCGTCTCGACGGTCTCGGATTTTTTAATTTGCCAACACTAGTATTACACATAGTTGCTGTTAATTGAGTATCTTGGTAGTAGCTCTTGGATACATATGTACTACTACCTGAGTACTACCACCTTTGTAGCAGAATCTGACAATCACTACCGAAAAACTTAGGTTTACTGATTCAGATACTTGGATACTACAACCTACATGCCTGGGCACCACTGCTGGAGGTATCAGTACCCAGTTATAGTTAAGCCGCGGCCGGCTGTAATCCGGCCCGCGCCCAGCCGTGCTCCCAACGCAAAAAGTGAACTTCCCACCTCAATTGTGGAAGAGCTATTACTATTATAGTTTAGGAGGTTTGGTGAACGAGAAAAAATCACAAAAGTCAACAGGGGAACCAAGGCAAAAAACCATAGATTATAAACTAGGGTCTAATTTTCACTTACTGTATCGAAAATTTCCTTTTCTCCAATACTTATTGTTTGTTCTGTAAACCTAGAAAGTTGTTTTGATATTAAAGCTCTAGATTTAATGCCTTAACACTTACTTAAACGTATAGTTGTAGTAGTACAAAAAACCAAGCAGAAGATCGTGCAGTGTATGGTCTCTACCAAGACCGCAATGTTCTTCTAAATCAAATTCTCGGTCGAAATAATATGTGTCGCGAATGTTTTTGTTAAGCAGTTCTTCGCTAAAAATGGGCAAAACCGCCGGCTCAATTCCGGACTGCAGGTAGTGTATAACCTGAAATTCAGAATTTTTTTCAGTTATTAAAAATTAGGAGACTAATATCCATAGAATGGGCGGAATGAGGGTATGGGTATTTTCTAAGCTTTATTATCTTTACTTTTATAAATCAGATGAGCATGTCTTTTTGGGGAATAATAGCCCACTCTTCATACAGGGTGCGGCAAAAAAAACGCGGACACCTTTGAATTATAGTTGATTTGCTGCATTTATTGATTAACACGAGAAAGACGGGTGGTAAGACTATGACGGTAAGGCCTAGAATTTGACGCTCAACACGATAGTGAAAAAAATTATAAGAAGTCACTATTTGCGGGTCAGCTTCCCTTAAGAACCAGCAACGTCAAGATTTTTGCTTATGCAACTTCAAAAGGGCAGATCTCATCAATTTATTTATTTATTTTAATGATTTTCAATTCTAAAGAAATTGCAGATCGCGGACTTTTTAATGAGATATCATGGAGGTATTTATGATAATTATATGCAAAAAATTTAGTTCAAAGAAACAATTGTGTCGTTTTTCGAAAACGTTGTTGATACTTAAATATGCAGAAAAAGTGTGATTTTAGTTGTACATGTATACCATTCGACAGAGCAAGCAAGACTGCACCAAAAAGTGCTTTGAGGTGAAATAAAAACAAGCTTTTAGAGTTATTAGCAAGACTCCCGAAATAAGTTCGAGATTTGAGTAATTGTTGTCTTGAGCGGAATTTGAAATTTAACAACAAGTTGCAACTTGCAATTGAGTTAATAACAATTGAGTTAATTGAGAAAACATCCTCTCTACGGCTCCTTGATGAGCAGGTGATGCTGAAACAGAGAATGCTAACGACGAAAGTCTTGGATAAGCCTAAACGAGAATTGTTTCAAAAAATGCCTGTGTGAAACCTAACATACTTTTTTATGACTATTCTAAAACGCAGCAGCATTATTGGGCGTTGTTGCTTTCCACATTTCTTTAAAATAATACTCAATTTCAAAGTTTAGACCAGTTGTTTTTGTAACTGGTGTGACTGGACGCATATTTTGACCATAAAAGGCAAAAAGTGGTTTCGCGCGAGCCAAATGGACAACACTGGTTGCGAGGTTTAAAGGGGCATGCTCACCTGTTCAAATTTTGTCCCCGCCAATTCAAATTTTTTTCCTAATCATTGAATTTCTGTACGGATTTTTCGACTTGGTTTCTAACAAAACAACGCCCAGAATTTAATTTTAGGTATAGTTATGTCAGAAACCAAGTTGAAAAATCCGTACAGAAGTTCAATGAATAGGAAAATTTTTCGAATTGGCGGGGACAGAATTTTAACAGGTGAGCATGCCCATTTAAGGGCATTTTTACAAGCAAATCGACCATGCTGAGCACGAATCCGGTTTCCGAGGTTGAGATTCCTTTAGAAAAATAAGAGTTTTAAGTCAAAATTGCTTTTGACTTTTTTCAAAAGTTTTGCTAATCACTCTTTTTCCTTAAAGCACTTTCTGTTGAATTTTTTTTTGCTCTGTCGAGTCGTATACTTGAACAATTAACCGATTTTCGGCCAAATTTCCCCAAAAATCTCCATTTTTAATGGTTTAAGCCAACACCCGATTTTTGTAATTGCAATTTAGCGCGTTTTTCGAAAAAAAAAAGCGAAACTGTCTATTAAGTCAGAAAATTTTTAATACCCGAAATTCCTCGTTTTTTGAACTTCTCTTGAGCCACACTTGAATTTTTGAATATGACCTTTCAACTAACAATACCCTATTTTGGAGCTTATCAATTGCACTTTAAGAAAAAAATCCTAAATGTTTGTTACTGCTATAAGTTTGACTTAAAACTGCCCTCTAACTCAACAAATAATTCTAAAAAATTTAAATTTTTGTTTTATTCAAGCATGTCTCAAATTTAGATTGGTGACTAATTTAGCATCTATTTCTTAATTTGCAGTAAATATCATGAACTTTAAAATAAATACATAAATATAATTTGCAGAAAAAGTTCATTTTACGGACATATTTTACGAATATTATGAAAGAGCAGCGGACATTCTATGGTGTGGCTGGCTTTCTGAATGTGGTAGGCCTTATCGATGGCACTCACATCCATATTAAGCACCTGGTCAAGATGTCGAGGGATAATGTCAACAGAAAGAACAGGCACTCAATAAATGTACAGCGCTGCTTATCTATACATTAATAGCTTTTTGAATTTATTTCACCGTTTTAGGTGGTATTTAACTCGGAAGGACAGTTCGCGGTGTGGTCGCCTAACATCCAGGCTATTCTCATGATTCTCACATTCTTCGCTCAAGCCTTCTATGGGATGCTTTTCAAAACAATGAAATCAGCGGGCTCCTTCTCGGCGATTCGGGGTATTCGTGCAAAAAGTGGCTCATGACTCCTTTTCTTAGACTATCAATAGCTGGTGAAATGAGGTTGGCTGACTAATATTAATTCATTAATTAGAAAGTGCTTATGAGTTATTTCAGATACAAAACGGCCCACAAAAAAAACAAGAGTCTGAATCGAGCAGAGAATCGAACAGTGCAAGCGCCGGTCTTAGATCTTGCACAGTGAAGTTCGCCTTGGTCTGGAGCATGTAGGTGATGTTATCTTCTCCACTGCTATCCTGCACAACGTTGCTATCGAGTTGCTAATGCCTGAACCGGAAGATGAAGTGGAGCTCGAAGATGACCAGCCGAGAGAGGATATCTATCAAGGCCGCCAAATGACTCGAATTCAAGAGAGAAATAGAATAGTTCAGGAATACTTTGCATGATTGTTTTGTTGTAAGACTGCTTGTTGGGCGTAAGAAAATAAAAAGGTGTAACACGGTTCATTTGGATGCAAAATTTCATGTGGATCACTTTTCAAAAATATTTGTACGGGTGTTTGGAAAGGTCAAGTGACCTAAAAACCGGTTTTAAATAAGCGACCATTTCAAGGAAAGTAAATAATATTCCGAGAGGCAGACATTACTCTTCTCTAGACCACATCCATGACTGTAATATGTGAAAATGTTCGTAGGAACCTGCGCTTTCGAATAAGTGTATGTCAACTCTAATGTGTTAACAAAAAGTAGACAACCAGCGTCCAACTCACAAAACCACCATTTTCACACCTGCCAGATTTCCACTTGATGCTGCTGAAGAGCACGTCATAGCTGTGTATAACTGCTTGATGCTTGGTCAATAGTTGTAGAGAAATTCCAAAGCTACACGATAGCTACAAGATACTTTGGGCATTTTCGAATAGTGTTTGTTTTTAATGCCGCATTTATTTCGAATTTATTATTTCCACATTTAATTATTGTATTTTATTATTTCTTTTGTTTTGTCGATTGACTTTTGTGTGACAAGGATGGACGGTTGAAGCCCTAGATCATAAGGTCAGTTTCAAGTGCAAAATGGGGAATCAACCACGTAGTAAATTAGCCCTGAACAATGTTAATCTGATGTTAAGAAAGCTAGACCTAAGGTTACGACAGAATGAGAGAACTCGGAACCGGCCTCACAACCATTATCTAAACATCCTTACTTGCACCAAAAAGACGGAGCGCGGAAGCAGTTGAAAAAATTTCTCAAAAGTGTCCGCCCCTCTTTTTTGCCCCACCCTGCACTAGCAAAGATGCGTAAAATAATCGAGATTATTAAAAGAGGTTTAGAAAGAAAATTGTAAATAAAAATATGAGATTAACGGGTTGCAGTCAACCCTCGATTTAACGATTCAGTCGACTCTCGATATAACACGATCCTTCGAGACCTGTAAAAAGTCGCGTTTAAAAAAATACTGTATTAAAAAATAAGTGAAGAATGAACAAAAGCAATAAGATACATTTCATATTAAAAAAAACGCACCATTAATGCCCAAGAGAAGGACGACAACGTTTTATTTTTAGCACTATTGATAGAATAAACTTTAGCCCATTTTTTAACTATGGAGACCAGTGGAGCAACACGATTATCACCTGTAATAGTATTTGGTTAATCCATAAGACAGTATCCCAAGTGCACCCCCCCTCGAAAAATTTTTTGTACTTTTTGATAAAAGTACCCATTTTCAGCTGAAAATTTTTATTCTCAGGCACCTCAGTAGGTGAAAATTAATCCGCAATTCGAATCATGAAGC
The DNA here is from genome assembly GCA_029231635.1 of Ditylenchus weischeri. NCBI lineage: Eukaryota > Metazoa > Nematoda > Chromadorea > Rhabditida > Anguinidae > Ditylenchus > Ditylenchus weischeri. Next base: position 16,167 of record JAMRYI010001411.1, on the reverse strand, counting down.
ATAATTCAAAAAAAATACTTAATCGCTGAGATATGACCTAAAGTTGGAGTGTCAATATTTTAAAAAATGACCATTTAACTTTTCTCCAACTTAAGGTCATATCTCAGCGACTAAGAATTTTTTTCAAATTCTGCTTTATGATTCGGATTGCTGAGGAATTTTCGCCCACTGGGGTGCCTCAGAATAAAAATTTCCATCTGAAAATGGGTACTTTTATTTAGAAGTACAAAAAATTTTTCGAGGGGTGGTGCACTCGGGCTTTTACGGATCCATAAGTTCGCGGGTGGCTGTAGACGGTAGTTAACATTTTTATATGGGTTTCAAAGTTGTTAATAATCTACATGGTCAGTTTATTAACCGATGGCTTTCACTACTGAAAATTTATTACAGAAATTTGATCTATATTGATTTATATATTGTTTGATGTGTTAAAAAATTAGAATTTTCCTGCACAAATTTTGATTTTGAAACCTATCAAAAATTTTGCATCAGTTCGTGTAATAAGATTTTCAGTAATGAAACGCATCGGTTAGTGAGCTGACATGTAGATAAATTAACAAGTTTGAAACCCGTATAAAAATGTTAACTACCGTCCATAAACACCCGCGAACTTATGAACCAGCCCATTATGAAAAAGTCATTTTTTCATAGGCCGGACTGGACTATTCAGTGTCTCACAAAGTCACTCCAAAATGATACTTTTCCGCGTTTCAGCACTTTTACCTGTTTTTAAACGCAGCCGACCACTTTTAGTTGAATTTGTTTTTTTACCAAAAAGCGACTTTTTGCCTTGGGGACCAAGGACTAAGTAGCTGGATAGTTTTTTTTTATTTATTACTTGTCTTTCTCACTAGGTCTAAGAAAAAAAAGATTTTTTTTATACATAATTATCAAGACCCTTGCTCGGATTCATCACTGACAAGGAAATATATGGTAGTGACAAAGTTATACACCTTAGACAAAAATTGCTCGAGAGTGCCTCTGGATGTATAAAACATGTATGCATACCAGGTACTCTAGCTACCTAGGGTACCTGGGTTTTCATCTAGGTACTCTTCTAGGTTGGTTTGGCTTGGTTCCCCCAAAGCAAAGAGTCAATTTTCGGCCAAAATTTTTAACCAAAAATGGTCAGCCGCGCCATGAAAGCACGTTTTCAGAACGTTAAAAGTGCTGAAACACCGAAAAAAATAAAAAAAAACACCGAAAAAAATAATTTTATGTTGTTTTGTGAGGACACCAAATAACCGAGTTTAGCCTTTTTATTTTCGATATTTTTTATATATTTTTGTCACTTTTCAGTGACGTCACCTCAAGAGGGTGACGTTATTGGAAGCATGGACTGCCTCCCAGGGTTTGACTAGGGCTGCTGAATGGCAATTACTAGTGTTAATAAAACTGGTGTTAGAACAGCTTTCGGACAGCTTTTAAGCTATGTCCCCAATGACGAATCCGAACCCTCACTCCAAACTCTCACTGAAATACGCTTCCTCACTCCGAAAATTCACCTGTCCCCAATAAAAAACGGATCCAAACCCTGAATCCTTACTCAAATCATCATAATTTCAAAACCTCATCCGTCCCCAATGGAGAATTGCAGGACAAAGTTACAAGACAAAACCAGACGCGAAAAATTGTAATTTCAGATCTCTGAAATTATGACCCTACTGACTTTTGCATCTTGTTTATCTTATATCCGACACTAGGTCAATATTTTCATGGTTAATTAGTCTATAGGTCGATTTGTCAACAGGTCAATTCGTCGGAACCCACTCAGGAGTGGCCAAAAGACAAAAATAACTGGTTTTTGGGAGTTTTTTTAAAGGGGGGTAAACTTTTGCCGAAAAAGCGATTGAGCGGATCAGAATTCCAGTAGGATGGGCTTAATCGCTCAGAATAGTGTAATTTGGAGTATTTTGGAGTGTTTTAGAATGAATTAGTGTGAAATTTTGAGCAATTAAGCCAATCGGATTGGAATTCTGATCCGCTAAATTGCTTTTTTGTCAAAAGTTTACCCGCTTTTGATGGTTTAAATAGCCTCCAGATTATTCAGACAGACATGGCGTAGCCCAGCAGTAAATGATTCGATAGTAGCTCGCTGAGGTCTGACGTTGAGTCCTGTAAGCTGAGCAGATAATTATGTTGAGTAGACTATTCCAGTATCTGCTTCTCTTTTTGCTCTTCTTGCTTTGTTTCTCACTTCCGAGTACTGATGGTAAGGAATCCTTGATCTGCAATTATCGAGTGATTTGCACAGTTACTCGTGGTTGTAGCGTTAGAGAATGATAGAGCAAAATCCAGATCTTTTGATAGCCAGATACCACTTGAAAAGGTTCCTTTCAAAATTTTGAGATAAACATACTTGCACTGTTGAGAAGATTCAGGTGTTCAGAGTAGAGTACCTTGTTCACATTTGCAAGCTACATCCGTATATTTGCATCCAGTGCACGTGCCTAAAGGAGTCTGAACGTGTAGACCACAGTTTCAAAGTTCAAGAGTTTTGAATCACATTGCTTGTCCATACCATACTAATAACTTCCCTTCCCCGGTTTTTGAACATATTGGGTCGCTAGGTAGATGCCAAAGTGAAATTGGTGCTTTAAGCAGTCAGATCATTGGTTTAGCTTCCATTATCTCAGCCAAAGCTGGTGTAATAAAACAGATGGAACTGTTTGAGCCAAGTTGATTGACGAGTTTCCTTGTTCCCGAAAACGCACTTGAGGTCTTGGTGATTGGTGTCTAGCTGTCGATTGTTGATTTCGATGATTTCTTCCAAAGTTTTCTCCGCTTCGTTGAGAGTTGTAGTTGGAATTGTTTAGATTTTGGTGGTTGTGCTGATTTCTGAAGTCGATCGGTAAAATCGGAATCCTTGCGATATTTCCGACTAGACTGACGAACCACATTTGGCAAAACATTTCAGAAATCAGATTAAAAAAAGTGTCGGACCCAAGGCGAGAACGAACTTTAGGGGTGTATCTTATAGACAGCGTTAACTGTAGGGGAATACTTTAAATAATGAGCTCAAAGTTGTCCGTGAACTTTTCTAACACCAGTCACCAGGCTTGGCATTTCAGTTCCATATCGTGGGAAACAGGATCTGAATTTCGAAATGCTCTGGAGTTCGGGTCTCTTGCTAAACAAAAAACATGTATCCCTACGGGATATTGTATAAAAGCCTATGCAATGTTTGCCAGATTTCCAAAAAATTTTATATATTTTTTGCTAAAATATTTGGCTACAGTCGAATCTCTTTAACACTCGCATTACCGTTTGTAACTTTAGTACGTACTTGTGCAGAGTTTCACGCTGAACAAGATGGTGTTAGCAGCTTTTTAAAAAACCGTGAAAAAGTACTGGCAAAAAGATTAATGAAAAAAGTCACTTCCGGGGTCGAAAAGTGGCGATTCAATTTCTAAATTTAATGCGTGTTGAAAATATGTTGAAAGGTTTTATGTGTTTTATGTGTTATCACTAAAAACCTTCCAACATACTTTCGACACGCATTAAATTTCGAAAATAAGTTGACACTTTTCGACCCCCGGAAATGACCTTTTTTCATTAGCCTTTTGCCAGTACTTTTTCACGGTTTTTTAAAAAAAAATATGCTAATACATCTTGTTCAGCGTGAAATTCAGCACAAGCACACACCAAAATTACAAACGGTAATGCGAGTGTCAAACCGACATCCCGAGGGACCTCTCTCAGACTGTCGGTTTAAAAGGGTGTCGGTTGAAAGAGCCTTCGAGTTAAATTCCCTACCAAGCTGTCGGTTTATCCAGGTTTTTATTCAAAAAGGCTCCAAATAAAAATATAGTTTACATCTTTTCTAGTATGTTTAATTCAGAAAAACTTTAACAAAGTTAATAATAAAAGTCAATAATAAAAGTCAATAATAATAAATTTTACTAAAAATTAGCTGAATTTGGTCAGAAAGTTAGATAAATTTCTTCGAAAATTGAAAGGGTGTCGCTTTATGGAAGGGGTTTTTACTTTGTGCGGACTGATTCAAAGTGTCGGTTTGAAGAGGTGTCTGTTTAGGAGGTGTCGGTTTAAGGGGGTGTCGTTTCCTTTAAATTTGGTCAAAATCAACAAAACATAGCTCAAGGTGACGGTTTAAAGAGGTGTCGGTTTTTTAGAGGTTCGACTTTATTTAAAAACATTCTGGATGTTCAGATACACAAATACATAAGGTAGAAAAAACCTATTGACATTTAGAATAAAGAAGAAGTAGCCGAGTGTTAAGCACGCCTGCAAAACTGTTGAAAGTCATGTCAGCAGGTATGGAATAAGATGTGTATTCGTGTGGTTGATTATGAAATGTCATTCTGAAAAATGGCAAGATTTTACAATCTCAAAAGCGCAAGCGTAAAAAACAAAATGACTAAAATTAGAATTCTTATCTTGGAAACCCTTTCGGAGTTTGGAAGAACTTTTAGCGCATTTTTAATCAAACCTGATTTATGTCGGAGGTTGGTGTGTGTGCGCATCTCTAACCCTTGAAGCCTTTGTCTTAAAAAAGAATCAGGGTTGAAATGCGCACACACATATACACTTATCCACAAGTAATTTGTGCGAAGAGTTATGGCCATTTTACTGTCAAGAACAAGGATATCCAAAAACCTGATTTTTGAGAAAAATCATTAACTCTCTGTGAAACTATTATCACTCTGCTGCAAATTTGTGCGCGATAGATAGCTCTGATCAAGCCTATCATTTTAAGATCTTATTTACTCTGTTGAAATAATGATATACGAAAACCATCTGAAAGGAGTTGGAATGTCATGTTTTCGCATATTTTATATTGCGTGGATCTCCTCACTTTTAATAGAAACTTAAACAACTAATCGTGCCATCTTTTTCAACGCGAAATGCTGCACCAGAAACAACAAGAGTCACAACCCGCTTTTCTCGTGTTAATACTTTGCTTGTCGTGCGGGATCTTTGTGAATCTTGACTTAGAGTTTTACGCTAAGCACGATTAAATCATCGCATTGCTTCCGACGCTAGCTTCGTAATATTTTAACTTGTCTACAATGTTTGATAAGGCTGATACGTTGCTCAATTCGCTTCCGTGAAAAAAGGACTTATGGTCGTCACTTGTATTCTTCATGACGACCCATGAGCGTGACCGTGAAAACCGTGTTAGTGAAATGCTTTAGGAGTTTTATTAGATAGTACCATTCTAATGCAGAATGCAAGTCTATTTTACAGCCCCCCTCGTCTATTAGAGAAAACACGGTACATACCGTATTTCCTCTAATTAACGCACCCCCTGATTCAAAATCGTGTTTTTGGCATTGTGTTTTCGACCCACTTTTTGATCACTTCTCTCAGGCAAGTTACCAATCATTTAATAGCTCATCTTTCTGGCTACAAAATCGGCGGTAACTTGCCTGAGAGATCAAAGTGGGTCAAAATGCAATGCCAAAACACAATCAGAGTTTGCGTTAATTAGAGGAAATACGGTATTTATTTTTAAAAAGTAACATTACGTTAAAATAGGCGTTCTAAAGTCTTTCACATTGTGGATTGTTACGAATTGAAGCTCTTTCTCATTCAATTTAGAACTTAAAAACTGAAGCTGCGTTGTTTGTTTTTTTAATTTCATTTTTTTTGTTGAATTGCTTTTTGTTGAATTGCTTTTTGTTGAATTGCTTTTTGTTGAATTGCTTTTATTGCGTATCTGAAATAATCAATTTTAGACGCTACTGGCTTATAAGGCGGTATTCCCCTCTCCGAAATAGCAGCTTCTTTAGAAGTGTTTAAAAACCATTTTGGGTAATAATTTTGCCATAATAATACTAAACAATGGTCAACAGGCGCCTTTGTACACTTTGATAGCTGTAAATTAATTTAAGGATTCCAGGCAGATATTTGACATAAGTTTCCGAAAACTGGCCAAAAATTGTGCATCCACTAAAAATCCAGGTTAAACCCACCATCCACAATATGGAGGGACTTAAAAACTTTTTTTGAAGCCAACTCAACTTTACTGTTTTGTGCTTAAAAGACAGCTAAGATGTTGAATTTCAGGGTTCCGGAAAGATAAACCAAACCCGAACCAAACCAAGATAAACCCGACCAAAATACTTTATAGAGATGCTTGATGTGTGCGCATCTCTAACCCTTCAACTTGAGATGCGCACACACAAATACCTCCGACACTTATTCGAAAGTGACTCTGGACGCATGAAAAGCATGTGCACTAGAGTTTTGACTCTTTTGAGAAGAGAAATAGATAAAAGTTATTCACTAGAATGAAATCTGTTTACAGCATTTCATTTAAAATTTAGGCTAAAGTACACAATCCCCCACCCTGGCCCAAAAATGCTCAAAATAGTGTTCTAAGGCCGTTTTAGCTGCTTTCAACATAAAAAAGCAATGAAAACATAGCGGAAAGACACTTTTTAGCACGTTTGCAATTTTTTTTGCTTTTTTTGCCTTGGGGAATATCAAGGTATACCAGTTTTGTGAGGTACTTAGGGCATTAAGCGAGCATAAAAATAGACTTTGAACATAGTTTTGCTAATTGGGACCTACCGCATAAGAAGCTCTGGTATGCATGCTTTTTTCATGCTTTCAAGTAATTTGTCTCTAAGGTATCAGGTTGTTCAAAAAGTTCCTTATAGCCCAGACCTTTTGACTATTTTATGCTCCCACCCGACTTATGCTACTAAAAACATAGTTGGTGTCACATAACTTTTGGTAGCAAAATTCATAAGCTACAATATACAATTATAAAATTCAGCAGGGCTAGTATGTTTTTTTGAGTGAAAAGCGAAAGTTTTTGCAAAGTCAGTGTTTTTTTTACAAAAGTAAAAGAGTACGTCAAATTAATCACTTTTTTAGAAAAAGGTGCAATTTGCGGCCTTAATGTCAGCTCTTTATGGCAAACATTTTTTTCAATTTTAAGCTTATATAATTTAGCAGAAACTGATTAATTAAAGGTAAATCAATGATAAGTTTGGTTTTAAGATATGCTGCCAAGAAATCGGCTTAAAAATCAAAATTTGAAAATTCTAAAGAAAATTATTGGTTTTAAAGTCTACTCTCGATACAGTGTCGTGCGCGGGGACCCGAAAAATATACATTATATCGAGAGTTACACTATATGGAGAGTATACTATATGAAAGGTTTCCGGAAGAACAGTCAATGTTATGGACTATATCAAGAGTTTTCGGCTTAATGACCTGAAATCCCAATCAAAAACATCTTTTATTCAACAAACAATAATAATGGTACCATGTGAGAAATAGATTAACGGCTAGACGAGAAGTAACTGGTTATTTTCGGCTGCAGCTGCTTTTTTCGCCTTTCTTCGTAAAAGTATACATCCAACGCATCGCTAAGACTGGGAACTGCAGGATCATCGTTCTATGTAGTGACGAGCGATGGCAAATACACTCTGAGCTTCCAGTCGGCTGATTGGTTTTTCCACTTCCATTGCTTCGACTTCCATTGCCTCATTATCGCTCCCTTCACTAGATTCCTCTTCGGTTCTTCAAACATCTGCAACAATTTTGGCCAGCGATAAAGCAGCAGCTGCAAATAAGTATAGTGACGAAAGAAAATTCAAGAAACCTACTTGTTCTCACCAAGTCGTCGATGTTGATAAAATCTTGTATGGCAGCCTCAGTTTCCATCCTGTGTCAATCCTTCCCAGATTTTGCAAATCATCCCAAGTATTTACTTGTTGCTAAGCTTCCACCTTCAAAAGCTTCGATTACCGCTTCTTTTTCTTTCGGCATCTTCAACCGAGCTGCCAAATTTGTCTTGTTGTTTTGATTCTGAGCAGCCTCAATGATTGATTTCTTATCATCCAGAGTGATGACTCGTCGCTTCTTCGGAGTACTCACTATTCAATCTACCAAAAACAGTTGCATTTTCATTTTAGAAACAGAAATTTGAATGAAATTAGAAAATATATACACTATATCGAGAGTCGTTTCCTTTGTCGAGACCGTGAAAAATATACACTATATCAAGAGTTACTGTATGAGACACTGTATCGAGAGTAGACTGTATAAGCTATTCTGAATAAACATTTTTATTTTAATAAATAAATTTTAATCATTTTAATAAACATTTTTAAATGTGTCTATGGCAAGGTCATTCCTATGGTCATCAGTAACTACTTCAGAGTTAGACATAGCTCTTCTCTCCAGATTCATAATAACGCTTCCATATTCAGCTTACTGGAGCGCTCTTTTGTTGTTAAGAAAGCTCGACGTGCAGTGGAGTCAGCCCCAGGAAAGGCCATAGTTTTGGCCAGCTCATCGGTAAGCTTCTGCCAATTTTTTTCTCGTAGCCTATCGAAAGCTATGTAAATGGCTTTAGCTTCACCCGACAACAGTAAAAGTAGGGCCTCGCAAAGTGCGGTATCCGTCATTTTCGTATTTAGGCTGTCAAAAAATGAGCGAAAGCTGGAAGTTCCGTCAAACTTTGACAGGGGCATGTAAGGGTCTTCGTCTGCTATGTTCTGGCTCAGCCAATCATTCATTTCAATAAACGGCTTGTTTCCCAAAGCCGTCAACTGGTCTTCAGTCAAAATAAGGTAAACTGTTGACGGCGGTTTGAATTCTTACCCAAATTCGATATCTGAAACCGCACTTGTTTTAAATGCAGAAGCCAGAAAACTTGAATCCACTGAACTCGAAAAACAGAACAAAATTGCATATGCTTAGCATTTGAACAAAAAAGTGAAAAAAAGTGAGTAAGTAAGCATAATAGCTTCTTGAATGTTCCAGCGGTGGTATCTGAGACAGAAAATCGAAAGATTGTCTCAAGGGGGCATTTATTGGCTTTTTTTTGAGCATCTGGATTAGTTTGTAGTGCTATTTGGTGCTGGTTCATGTTCCTTGGTGCAAATTATGCGGGCTGAGATTCATCGTTTTCCACTTTTTGAAATTGGAAGAAGAATTTAAGAGATTAGAAAGAAGGAGTGTGGGTCGAGATGGATCTCACATATACTACTCACATATCTTAGATATGATTCTGAGCAAGACTCTCAATCACAAATTGTACATAAAGACTCTTTTCGTCATGTCCAGTTGGGAAAAGGTGGTAAAACACAAAACAAGTTATCCAAATACCCTGCAGAATTAGCACAAAGTCGAATTTTGGTCAAAAAATTTTTTTGTTAAAAGAGCTTTTCCAATCGGTTTTGGTCTTTTCTTTACATAAAAGTGGTCAAAACACATGGAAACGAGGTTTAAACCGATTTTTGGAGCTGGGATATGCTGTAATCCGGCCAAAATTTGTGAATAAAGACGGCTTAAAGAACCATGGTTTCTGCACGCGGTGGCATGTGCAAAATTTTTAAATTGGCGTAGTAGATTTCTCTTTTGTCTCTCACTGTAGTTTATTGAGTGATTTCGAACGATTTGAAAGAGTACAGTGAGAGACGAGAGAGAACTTTCCTACGTCAATTTAAAAATTTTGCACATGCCACTGCTCGTAAACACCATGGTCCGAAATTTTGGCTAAATTAAAAAACGATAATGCTAATTACATTTGCATCTGAAGTAATCAAGCCAAGGTCTAAGTCTGATTCTTTATTAGCAAAACCATTTTGTGTAGAACCAACAATATGCAGTGTTGACTCTAAAAATCATTGTAAGCCTAATAGTACTCTTATTTTAAGAGTTTTTGGCCGTCTTTAATTCTTGAGAAATAACCATGCACCTACGTTGACACGGCGATTTCGAATTTTCGAAGGTTCACTCGGGTCTTTTTTATATAGCACATTGAATAAATAATCCACCGTCTCTGATAACCATAGTGACCGCGATAAGCGAAAATTGGACGGCGTCCCGTCCGCCGTCTTGACGTTTTTCGCCGGCCGTCCGACCGGCCGTCCGACCGGCCGTCCTTAGTTTTTTGCGTTCGGCCGGCCGTCCAACCGGCCGTCCTTTAAGAAAAAAATTTCGCCGGCATTCGGCCGGCCGTCCAATATTTCACCGTCCTCTGAAATTTAGCCCCGGCCGTCTACCGGCCGTCCAAAGTAAATTTTTTTTTGCCGGCCGTCCACCGGCCGTCCAAAGTCAAATTTTTTTCACCCGTGTGTCTCTATTTTTTTATTTCTGCCAGTTTTACAGTTTAAGTTTTGCCTTGTTCAATAAAAATTTACATTAAAAGATGGAAGTTTTCAAAATTGTTATTGCGATATACTGCTTATCACCTTGCAGTCAATTTTTCCCCACTGTCCGATCTGCCGGCCGTCTTTATTTTTTTCACCGGCCGTCCACCGTCCCGTCCTGACTTTTCACGACCGGCCGTCCGACCGGCCGTCCGACTTTCGAAAAAATAATCACCGGCCGTCCGCCGGCCGTTCCGGCCGGCCGTCAATTTTTATTTTTGGACGGCCGTCCGACCGTCTCACTTTTCGACGCCGTCCGGACGGAGACGGGGACGGGGACGGGACGGGCCGGAGGACGGCGCGGTCACTATGCTGATAACTCCACTCCCCTTAAGTCCATTTTAACCACACCTCAATGCTATTAGGTAAAATTTAAGTAAAAACTTGGCCAGAAAAATACGTATTTTCAGTTTACTACTTTGATATTTAAATTACAGCCAAAAATCTCAATACACGGTGACACAAAATTACTGCCCCTTTTTTCGAAAATTTTATTTTTAATTTTCAAATAATATTTGTGGTCGCATTTCATTTTTATCGTTGTTTTTGGCTACTCAGAAAGGCCCTGGTGAGTTTTGAATTTCAAGAGTATTGAGTCGTGTTAAGATTTTGTTAGAATTTTTTAACTTTTAGTACTTATTACTTGGATAATGATGTTCAATGATGTCGTGCAGATTATCTCGCATTTTTTTTTTAAGTTCATACATTTCCGGTGTCTGTTGATCACGCTGGTAACTTTCCCATATTTGCTCGCTGAGCTGCAAATGTATTTATTTTATTATTTATTTTTTTTTAATATTTTAAAAAACGCAATCTAATTTTTTAAATTTAATATACAAAAAAATTAAGCTTTTTCTGCCGAAGAAAAAAAGAAACATTATCAAACACTTTCTGCTTTAAAAATCTGGAATTCTCTCGAAAAAAATTCAAAATACTGAAATGCAGCAACTATGAATTTCAAGTTAAAATTTTCGAAAACAGCAAATTAAAATTTTTGGCGCTAGTATAGAATACCTCCCACCCCCTCACAAAAAAAAAGACCTTTTAAAAATCGTTGAAATGAAAATAGAAAATTTTTACTCAAAATGTAGATGAGAATCCATTTAATATTTAATTTGGTTATATCGGTTTGACTTTGAGCGTCTGCAGTACTTGATCGACAAGAAGATGAGTCATTTCGCAGAGAAAATCAGCGCACAGAATTAGGCCCTATCCCTTTTCGAATCCATCCACCTCGCGATATCAAAAGCACTTGTAAAAAGTGGTTTGTACAATGGGATCCCAGAACTTTATTTGCAAATCTAAGGCATCTTTCGGTCAAAGTCATCGCTGGTTCTCTCTTTCCTTCTCGCATTTCCGGTCTGCGTATGTGTTTTCCAATCAGTGGTCGACATCCTCAAACATATGGCTGGAGTAAACGCCTTTCCGTAGAAGATGCTCTTAGCAATGCTGTGCATGCTGATTTGTGTGATGTCAAGAGAAAGAGAACTTCAGGTAGTCCTTGGCATACTTTTACGATAGGTGGTCATAGTGCATAATGCCATCCATTATCCCATAAGAATCGAATATGCTTATCAACATTTAAGAAACCTTATTTTTTCGTTCTTCAAGCCATCCATGAAATTTTGAAGTAAATATTTCCAAAGTTTTCACTTGTTTTCCGTCTAAATAATAATCATTAGTTTCTCTAAAAATTTTACAAAGCATTTGCCTTTTGAGCTGCAGCATTCTGAAATAAAGGTAGATATTTGTTGCTCATGCAAATTTTCGTCGACAATAGACGGATCTAAATTTGTTTGATGATACACGCCTTTTAACTTCGTTAAACTTACTTGATATTTTACCAAAATTAGCAATATATCTTTTTGCCAGTATTTCTAGATGCTGCTTGTATGAGTTTAAAGTAGAGAAGGTATCTCAAAATCTTTTAATAAAGTAGTTGATTAAACATTGTAAAAACAAAATTTTAAAAGCCAATATTTTTTTCCCTTTTCATCATTTTTGAGACACTTTTTATATTTTGTAGCCGTTTTCACTATTTTTCAAATGGTATACAGTCAACCCTCGATATAAAGAGCCCACGTTATAATGATTCGCTTATTATAAAGGCCATCTTGACTCTATTAGGCCGGATTCAACTGAAAATTGAGCTGAATATTGAATATTGAACTGAATATTGAGTTAGCCCCTTTATATAGTGGTCGCTTGATGCAACGGCCTCTTCGATTTACGAGCTTCTACGGTTGGCCCTCAGTGACACGGGAAGTGTATGACCTCCCCGTGTGATATTGAGGAACCCAGTATACCATGCGATAGCGCTTGGAAAATCATTATTTTACATAAATACAGGCATGTGCACGGGCCGTACTTTTGGCGGCACGGCCCGGGCCTAGTCAGCAAAACTTCGGTCCGGCACGTACCGGGCCGGCCCGGGCCAGCCAGTCTTATGAATAGTCAACAAATTTTTCGCAGTCGAAAATTCGTACAAATTTTTTTTTCGAGCAGAACATTTATTCAGGAACATTATTTTGACATGATAACATTGTTTGTGGAAGATTTTCGAAGAAATAGATTTAGCAAACAAAAGTTTTCGGTTCTTAACGACCGTCAGTTTTGAAATTTATTTTGTATTAAAAATTATACTTTCGTCTATTATCTAAAGCAAATCTCAGATCAACATAAATGGATTACAGTTCAGTAGAAGTCTTTTGTCTTGTCCTATTTCAACTCGATCTTGGAAGTCAACCCTATACACCGTTTAAAAGCTTGTCACTTTACTTATAAACGACATATAAGTTTTCAAAAATGTTGAATTTCTTAGCGCTTGACTTAGGGGGCTGTATTCTATCCGAGGATAAGCAAATTCGCGGATACTTAACATATCCATAGATTTCTTTGAGATATCCGCGGATATGTTTATCCGCGGATAGAATTTTTTCATAATTTCAAGTTTTATAATTTCTTTTAGTTATGTCAATTTTTCTTATTGGAATTTTTTTTCATTGATTTTTTATTGATTATAAGTGCAGATGAGAATAATACGAAAAAATAAGAGTGGCATCAATGACTTAGACAATGGATTTCATCAGAAGAAATTTTGCACAATTTGAGCACGGTATACATTTACACTTCCAGTGTAGCCAGTTGCACTAGTTTGCTCGGGCTGATCTTCTGTGTAATTATCCTCAAGGCCCAGAAAATCACCTTGTTCAAGCAATAACTTCTTAGAGAGGCTACGTTTAGAAAAGTTCCTAAAATTTCCTTCAGGCTGCCGAAAAGACAGGTGGTGGTTCTCCTAACGAAAAGTCGTCAAGCAGTAGTGTTCAACTAGTTCAGAGTATTTTCGGAAACCGTCATTGCTTTAGTGGAGTACCTGAAGGTGTTGAGACTTCTTTTCATGGCCAGTCAAAAGAAAGAGGCCCGCTAGATTGCTGGATTATATCAAAGTCACCTTCGACATCACCTACAAAAAAGGCAGAGAGTGAAATCACCAACTAAAGCTAATGCAGCAGTTCCATTAGGACAGCTTCAGCGATCAGTTTTGGAGAAAGAGTTGGAAAACGCTAACAGAATGAGCGGAGTGCTGGAACAGGCATCTAAATTTCTTTCTCTCGGGTTTTTTTTTTCAAGAATGAAAGAAATCAAGAAAAAGACAATCATGACGTTTATGACATTGAATATTAGATACAGATTGTATAAACTAAAAAACCTCATTTCATAAAAAATCAGACATGATTAATCAATAAAAATTTTTATTTTTCGTTTTATGTGCAAAAAATATGTATATATATGTGAAAAAGAATTTGAAAAAAAAATCAAACTTATATTTCTAGCCTCCTTCCGAGCAGGCTAGAAAAAATCTGCGGATTTGTTCAAATTATCCGCGGATTTTTTCGTTGTTGCTACGAAAAATATCCGCGGATAACTTTCAAGAAATCCGCGGATACAATCCGCGGATTTTTCAGCAATCCGCGGATATGTATCCGCGGATTTTTCGTTGTTGCTACGGGGGCGGTTGATAAATTTTCGGTGCGCTGCACCGTACAAAAAACCGGACCCGGTTTAAAATAAATTTGAAGTCGCTAATTTTTTTAAGAATTTGACGCCGACGCCAAAATTTTAACAACACTGGTCGTATGTAATTGTCATCCGATTTCCCACTACTAACTAGAAAGCTTTCTAGAAAACTTTCCTATTCACATTCAAGCTACCCTAGTGAGAACCAACACTGTAATTTTTTTTTATCTTACCTGGCTTTGAAGCTTTGGGACGCGGAAAATTTTCAATTATTTTTGTCGTCCACTTGTCAAAAGTTTCCTTCCATAAATCCCTTATACGTTGAAATTCATTGCCTAAATGATAAGTTCAATGCTACTCTTTATAACTGGGGACCGGATTTATATGTTTTGGCATATTTTTGCTCATATGTTTTGGACTGTATACAGCCTTAAATGTTTTTAGTTCATTTCTGAGCTTTTTATGGTGTTTTATTTTTAACATATTTTGCGTTTTAGACCATACTGTATTTTCTCTATTAATTACCCCATCTCTAACACTGAAAAGGCTGTTATATATGAGTAAAATTACTAGTGTTCTAAAGTGCCCGTGCCCACCCTTCAAAGTCCTCGTTTTCGACTAAACTTTTTTTTATTGGACGCGCAAGGAGCTGGCGCACATTAAATTATATGTGCACACGAACTTTTTTCTCCGCCAACAAATTTTTTTCCTTATCAAGAAAATTTCCAAAAAAAAATTTTGACCAGAAAAATTTTTTTCGCCGCACCAGCCCCAAATTTTTATTGCATATTCCTGGAGCCTTCACCCGGTTTCCTATTCAAGGACACCAACTTTGAAAATTAATGATCGCAAAAAGTGACCTAAAAATCGAGCGTTTCAAACAGGTTAAAGCAGCGTCATAGTAAAGGTGGACTAGAGTACACGCTGCGCCGATGGCGCATCAGCCCCAGCTTCTACATGTACATAGTACGGGCATCTGATGCCAGATTCATGCTCAGCATAGTCGATTTACTTACATAACTACTCTTTAATACAGTAATACCCGCCAATTCTCGATTTCCTCCATAAAAGTGCCCATGCCCACCCTTCAAAGTCCTCGTTTTTGACTGAACTTTTTTTTATTCGACGCGCAAGGAGTTGACGCACAACAAATTATATGTACACACGAACTTTTTTTCGGGCCAAAAAATTTTTTTCCTTATCGAGAAATTTTCCAAAAAAAATTTTTGACCAGAAAAATTTTTTAGCCGCACCAAACCCAAAATATTATTGCATATTCCTGGAGCCTTCACCCGGTTT
This sequence comes from Ditylenchus weischeri, assembly GCA_029231635.1. Lineage (NCBI taxonomy): Eukaryota > Metazoa > Nematoda > Chromadorea > Rhabditida > Anguinidae > Ditylenchus > Ditylenchus weischeri. The sequence goes on along the minus strand of JAMRYI010001411.1, from coordinate 715 downwards.
CCTAATCAAGGACACTAACTTCGAAAATTAATGATCGCAAAAAGTGGGCTAAAAAGTGAGTGTTTCCCACATTAGAAAGCAGCGTCATAGTAAAGGTGGACTAGAGTACACGCTCCGCCGATGGCGCATCAGCCCCAGCTTCTACATGTACATAGTACGGGAATCTGATGCCAGATTCATGCTCAGCATAGTCAATTTACTTATATAAGTACTCTTAAATACAGTAATACCCGCCGAATTTTGAATTCCTCGCGAGACAAATTTGAATTTATTTGAATTCAAACCTGGTCAAATTCTAGGATTTTTCCACTTTTAGTACCCCACTCAAAAACAAAATCGCTCCATGGGGACTCATCATTTTTGACCAAAATTTTTTTTATCTAACGCGGCACATTCTAGCGCACAAAAAATTATATGTGCACACGAATTTTTTTTCGCACTAAAAAATTTTTTTCCTGATTGAGAAAATTTTCAAAAAGTATTTTTCTCGAGAAAAATTTTCGCCGCACCACACCCAGAATTTTATTGCATATTCCTCGAGCCTTCACCCGGTTTCCTAATCAAGGACACCAACTTTGAAAATTAATGTTCACAAAAAGTGGGCTAAAAAGTGAGTGTTTCATACGTTACCAAGCAGCGCTATAGTAAAGGTGGACTAGAAGGCACGCTGCGCCGATGGCGCATCAGCCCCAGCTTCTACATGTACATAGTACGG